>CAIGRP010098846.1:0-40517 GCA_903798385.1 Fraxinus cuspidata
AATTGATATTAATTTTTCCATATTGAGGGGTAATTGTTGATGCATAAAACTGAGCCCCAATTAAATGGTCCAAAAACGGGAGCCCAAGTAGGAAATTTGAAGGACGAGCCCAAGAGATACCGTGAAGAGTCCTAAGACAGTACCCGAAAATAAAATCACAAGCGGAGGTCCAATATCGCTCAAGCTGATAAGTCGCTCAGAATCGGGGTGATCTTTATCGCCCGAGCTCACAAAACGTCCAAGAAGGCAGAATGCACAAGACTCAAGCAAGCATAATACTGTTAAAGTAACGGTTATGAAAGCAGTTTATTCCACGGTCCAAGAACAAAAGTTAAAAATGGTTTTAGCATATCATCCATCATGGGAGAAGTGGGTGATTACAAAACAATAAGCATCCACTTAGTGACAAGTCATCTATCATGGAGAAAGTGGAAGGTTACTGAGTGAGAAGCAGTTTTTCAGCAGTTTCTCAAACGACATTACAAAGGAAAATCGTCAAAGAAGTATAAAAGGAAAAGATGACATAGAAGAAAATGATCGAAATCAAAACTCTCAAACAGAGAACTATGTAATTTTCATTCATTACTTTTTATCGCCAATTACCTTCTAAGTTTAGTGTGCTTGCGCCACTTGGAGGCGTTTCGCTTCTTGTAAACCATGATCTTCGCGAATAAAGCACCCCTCGTTGGGACTTTGTCTCGAGAGATTATCGTTCCTTACACAATCGTCTGAACATTCTTCTAATTGTTAGCGAGGCCCGACTCTCCGAGCAAAACACATAGTTTATGATATTACTCAAAGCAAAGATTCAAACAAAAAATTACCTTATTGGAAGAGATGGAGAAAACCATATAGTGTGAAAGAAAAGAGAAGAGGTCGGCTCTGAGAAATCTCACGTTAGATGAGAGATTTCTTTTGAGATTTTTTATTTTTATTTTTTGCCAAAAAGTCTTTAAAAGTCTAGTAATTATAAATTCCCTAAAAGTCGTTACCAATTGAATACCTCATAACTTGTAGAGGCTTTAAAATTTTTTAATTAAGTATTGCGTGACTTTTAGAGACTTTTGAAAAGTTTATAAAAGTGTCTATTAAATACACTTAATTTTTTAGAGAGTCTTTAAAATCTCAATTGAATACATATAAACCTTTTAAATCTGCAAAACTTTTTAAAAATCTAAATTGAATACGCCCCCTAAAAAGTCTTCGTTAACATTGGGCAATTTGACGTTATGGCCCAAAATTGCATGGACCATCTTGCCTCAAAGTTCAGTTTCCAAATTGGACCCAGTAAGGCTGATCAGACCCATTTAAGATTTACGATCGGATAAGCTCCGACGTGGCACATCATAATTGGCCTCATTTGTCGTCGTCTCCAAATCCTGAACACAGGTGATCTCTGCAATTGTTTGTGGCTCAGCAAAATCTTCTAGAGACATAAAAATTCGAAAAAAAGAGAGAAAAAGGCACTCTCCAATGGAGAGTATAGTTCTTCCCTACAAAACCATATCTCCAAAAATCCCAGAAATTCCACACAGACCCACAAAACCCTTGATATCTTTCAAAAATGCCCCTCCAAAACCAGACTCAAAATTAGATGCCCACTTGAAGAATCTCTGCAAAAATGGGCGCCTCAGTGAAGCCATGGCCTCTTTAGACTCCATAGTTAAATGCGGATCCACGGTAAGTCCCAATACTCTTTCGGATCTGATTGACTCCTGCATTGACTCCAATTCACTTGTCTTATGCTATAAGCTGCATGGCTATGTAAGAAAATTGCTTAAGGAATCAGACACGTTTGTTGAAACGAAGTTAGTTAGTATGTATGCTAAATGCGGGTCACTTGAAAATGCATTTGAAGTGTTTGATGCAATGAGTGAGAGGAATTTGTACGTGTGGTCTGCGATAATTGGGGCATGCTCGAGGGAGAGGAAGTGGGGTGAAGTTGTGGAGCTTTTTCATTCGATGATGGAGAGTGATAATATTGTTCCGGATGATTTTTTGTTTCCCAAGATTTTACAGGCTTGTGGGCACTGTGGTGACTTGGAGACGGGGAGAGTGATTCATGGAATAGTTACTAAATGCAGGATGAATAGCCACGTTCGCGTGAATAATTCAATTCTCGCTGTTTACTCAAAATGTGGGTGGTTGAACTCTGCAAAGAGGTTTTTTGAAGGAATGGAGGTGAAGGATACAGTTTCTTGGAATGCAATAATCACTGGTTATTGTCAGGAAGGCGAAATAAAGGAGGCACGCAGATTGTTTGATTTGATGCGTGAAAAGGGCATTGAGCCAGGTGTTGTCACTTGGAATATATTGATTTCGAGTTATAATCGGTTGGGGAAGTGTGACATTGCCAAGGAAATGATGAAGGAGATGGAGAATTGTGGAATCATGCCAGATGTTTTTACTTGGACTAGTGTGATTTCGGGGTTTGCACAAAATAATAGGAGGTTGGAGGCATTGGAATTGTTCAGGGAGATGCTTCTGTCTGGGGTTGGACCAAATGAGGTTACGCTCATGAGTGCTATCTCAGCTTGCGCATCTTTGAAAAATTTAAGGAAAGGAAGGGAAATTCATCTGGTTGCCATGAAGGTGGGGTATGGTGAAGATGTTCTAGTGGGGAATTCACTTGTTGATTTGTATTCCAAGTGCGGGAAACTTGAGTCTGCTAGGCAGGTGTTTGATATGATTTTGGAGAAGGATGTCTATACTTGGAACTCGATGATTGGTGGATATTGCCAAGCTGGATACTGTGGGAAAGCTCATGGTATCTTTATGAAAATGCAGGAATCAGATGTATTACCAAATGTCATTACATGGAATGTGATGATCACAGGTTACATTCAAAGTGGAGATGAAGATCAGGCTATGCATCTTTTTCAAAGGATGGAGAAGGATGGAGGTATTAAGCGAGACACTGCATCATGGAATGCTCTTATTGCTGGCTACTTACAGCATGGACAGAAAGATAAAGCATTGGGTATCTTCCGGCAAATGCAGTCTTTTGGTGTAAAACCCAATTCAGTTACTATTTTGAGCATCTTACCGGCATGTGCAAACTTAATTGCTGCGAATAAGGTGAAAGAGATCCATGGTTATGCCTTACGTAGCAATTTAGTGTCTGAGCTTGCAGTTGCAAATTCCCTATTAGACACTTATTCCAAGTCGGGGAATATCATTTCTTCAAAATCCATGTTTAATAAAATGTCAACCAAAGATATCATCACCTGGAACACAATGATTGCTGGTTATGTCCTGTGTGGTTGTCCATATGATGCAATCCAGCTCTTTGAACAGATGGGAAAAGAGGGATGTAGACCAAATAGAGGTACGTTAGCAAGTATGATTTCGGCTTACGGTCAAGCTAAGATGGTTGATGAAGGGAGACGTCTTTTCTCTAGCATGCCAGAGTATTATCATGTTTTGCCTTATCTAGATCATTATGCAGCCATGGTAAATTTACTTGGTCGTTCAGGGAAGCTTGATGAAGCATTTAAGTTCATTAAAAATATGTCTGTGGAGCCTGATGTCTCCATCTGGTCTGGTTTACTAACTGCATGTTGTACCCATGGAAATGTTAAACTGGCAGTCTATGCTGGGGAGCGGTTGCTTGAACTGGAACCAGAAAATGCCTTGGTTAACAGGTTGGTTTTACAGCTATATGATTTAAGTGGGATTTCCCAGGAATCTTTCAAAATGAGAAGGCCTGGAAAAAGAAACTATCCTAAAGAATATCTAGGATGTAGCTGGATTGAAGACAAAAACGTAGTGCATTCTTTTGTTGCTGGTGGTAATCATAAACTAGATGATAAATTTCTACTTTCTTATACAAGGAGTACAGAGGTAAAAGTCAAGGAAACAAATTACCGTGATAGGCTTAGCATTCAGGAAGAAGAGATGGAAGAAACCGGAGGAGTTCATAGTGAAAAACTTGCTTTGGCTTTTTCTCTCATCAGATCTCCTCAAACACCTCGAAATATACGGATTGTCAAGAACATGAAAATGTGTGAGCATTGCCATAGGGTTGCCAAATTGATCTCTAAGATGCACGGGTGTGAAATATATTTAAGTGATTCGAAATGCATACACCATTTCAAACGTGGGATATGTTCTTGTGGTGACTATTGGTAGATAAGATGAATAACAGGAATCAGCATCCTTGAGGTGAGGATTTATAGTTTTGAACCATTAGAAACTGTAGAGGCTTTTAAAGAACTGAGGCTGTGTCTTTGTAGAATCACATCATTTAGTTACCTGGATACTGGTTTTTACCCTCTTTTGTGTGTGTGTAATTGACATATTTTGTCCGAGGATTTGGACACAGTTCATTCACTCAAAGTAATGTGGATGGATGAAGGATATCTTTTCGTCCATCAGCTATGCATCAAATGGTGGAAAGGATGGAGGAATACACATTCTTTTCAAAGTGTATATATACTATAATGTATATATCAATGTTCTTACTTGTAAAATGGAAAGAATACATATTTCGTTTTAGTGATTGATATTTCATTCTTTCAATCCTCTTGTTCGCCGTCCATATTTGTTGCTTTGGCATTTGAAATTGGAACACAAAAAGATATACTCATAATTTCAATTAAAATATGTCAAAGACACTATATGAAACTAATCACACAAGTGGGAGGGGTAGGAGGGTATGTTGAAAGCTTGAAGCAGGGAGTGGAATTACTATAATGTTGTTGCTTGGAGAACAGCCAGACTCGAGGATGTGTACCTCTCTCTCTCATGGTCTTTTGTTTCTCATTTGTTTAAAGGATCACCTTTTAAAGTATAATGGATGTGCATCATCTGACTCTGAACTGAGTGAAAGCTATTTTTATCTGTTGTCCCGTTCATGACTGTAAAGAAGTTACTATCTACTTGACACTTACTTTTAGTAAATGATCTTGTCAATACACAAATTTATTACTCCCCACGAGTATCAGTTGTCCTCATATTGATCACCGAGAGAATTGGAAGCTTTCCCCAAACCTTTCTCACCAATGAACTTTTCAACTTCAATGTAGTGGCACTTTAAAGGATGAATAATACCTAACCGTTTTTATGCCTCTGCTCTTTTGATATTTCTGTCCATTTCATAGTTTCATCATTGTTCAGAATTTCTTAAGTTCTCCATTCTTTTTTCCTTTTCTTGCTTGCCATTTTTGTGTACAAGTTTCTAACTTTATCTGTATTTTTCAATGATGGCTGGCTGTTAAAACAATTCAATTCAGGAATGACTATTGTGGTCGCTGAAATTGCAAACTACCATAAGGTTAATAGTCACGTTTATGAGAATTCTACAAATACTTTGTATTAAAAATCTTTTGCCTGCAGAAAACCATGCCCTTCCCGTCTTTGTTTAATTGAACTGTTTATTTCTATTTTTAAAACCTTTATCCAATTTATGCAAGTTAGTCCCCTTCCGATGAGCCGTAGGGATCTTCTATGAGATGATCGAAAATAAAAAAAAGGATAGAGAATATATTTTGCACCTAATAATATGAGAAATTCTAGGGAGGTTAGGAAGTAAAATTGAGGTGGAAGCCACATCTCATTTGAAGTAAAACCATGAAACAGTACAACACGATTATTTTGTTGCTCATATGACAAATTTAAAGAATCTTCGATTGATTTGGCATATTTGAATATTTGGCAGGCCCAGGCTTTAGAGTCAACCCGGTGTTCTTGCCCTTGTATATGTCATTCTTGCTTATATTCAATGGATGATCCAAGCTAATGTCAAAAATTGACACATGTAGGTATACTGAGACTATTTAAAAGATAAGCACTTATGTAAAGGTTCACCTTTTGGGTATCAGATTCTTTTCTGTTGAATGCTTTCCTTCCAAAGTGGAAACCCGAATTCGCTTAATTTGCATGCTTCTGGACTGTTTCACTATTCCAAGAGCATATATTTATATGTCCTTCACACCATAAAGTCGAATGTATACCTTTCTTCCTTTCATCAGTTGAAGTTTAAACGGCAATTCATCCTTCATTATCTATCCTTTGTTAACTTTATGGATCATTACTCCAATTTGGTAAGTGAAAATGCATTTGCTAATTGCTTGTTATTATGCTGTATGATTGTGTAGTTGATATATACAATTAGTCATTGACTAACTATGGGGAGTCATGTACAGAGTTTGGAGAATTCTGGAAAACACGTCATATCTGTTGGGCCATGGGGAGATCAAGATGGATTTCACTGGGATGATGGAGTTTACTCCACAGTAAGGCAATTGGAGATAGCTCATGGAGCTAAAGTAATTTCAATTAGGATTGAATATGATAGGAGTGGGGCCTCAGTCTGGTCAGAAAAGCATGGTGGCAATACGGGGACTAAAACTGACAAGGTGAGTTTATAGTCTTGAGAACAACTGATCCATCTCATTTCATGCTTTCAAGGTTCAAGTTTCTTCGGTAAGTTTTCTGAGTGATACGCCAATGATGATCATGTAATTGAAACTTACAACTCTTGTCCCATATCTCGACTACCTTCTTTGGAGGACCTCTATTGTTCTAACTTAGGTGATATGGATTGATTTTTCTTATTTATTGGCCCAGAGAATTTTGTTCAGATTATGGGATTCTTTTTTCCTACTTTTATAAACTATTTCAGATTATCAAAACCATTTTGAATGGCTTGAATTGATGGTTCTACAGGTCAGGCTTGATTATCCAGATGAGTTCCTAACTTCAATTCATGGGCATTATGGTAGCTTACAAGCATATGGACCAGTCGTTATTCGATCACTTACTTTCGAAAGCAATAAAAGAACTTACGGGCCTTATGGCACTGAACAAGGTACTTATTTTGCATGTCCAACAAGAAGTGGCAAGATTGTTGGCTTCCATGGATTTTGTGGCTGGTACCTGGATGCTATTGGTGTTTATTTGGAGCCTATTCATAAACCTATTGCTTCAAATTCTATCATTCAGTCTCGGAATTATGGTTTCCATGGGACTGAGAAGTATGAATACTCGATGATCCAAGGAAGCCTTGGTCCAAACTATGACCTTATTGTTGGTGTTAGAAACAAGGACGATCACAACAATTCTCCAGCAGATCACCTCTCAAGGCTGACTTCTCGTGACTTCAGCTATGCAGAACCCAAGAATGAGGTGAAAGGATCTCTTTTTGATAAAAAAAAAAAAAAAAACCTTTTTAAGTTCTTGCACTTTTTCTCTTTTATTTTGCAGAATGTTAACTTTGGTGAAAATATATTTCAGATTGTACATGTAAACTCCAACAAAATTGAGAGACTCCCCTCTAAAAATATTAAAGGAGTTTTGACATATGGACCATGGGGTGGTAATGGTGGAAACCTATTTGACGATGGAGTCTATGATGGCATCAGGCAAATTAATTTATCACGCAATGTGGGAATTGTTTCTTTAAGAGTTTGCTATGAACAAAATGGGCAACCTGTTTGGGGAAGCAAAAATGGAGGCACTGGAGGATTTAAAAAAGATAAGGTTGCATATTTTGAAGAAATCCAATTTGAAAATTATCCTGTCTTTTGCATCAAAATCATTATTGACTCTGGAAATTGTTTTTTCTTTGCAGATTGTATTTGATTACCCATCAGAAATCTTGACTCACATAACAGGTTACTATGGACCTACAATGATTATGGGTCCTGAAGTCATCAAGTCACTATCTTTTCATACTACAAAGGGAAAATATGGCCCCTATGGAGAAGAAGGAGGGAAGCACTTCACAACCCATTTGAAGGAAAGATCGCTGATTGTTGGATTCCATGGAAGGAATGGATTGTTTATCGATGCAATCGGTGTCCATGTGCTAGAAGGGAAAGCTGTGCCTGCATCAAATCCTCTCCCCAAATTCAGTGACCTTGATGTAGTATCCCCCACCAAGTCCAAGAACAAAATTCCTGCATCAAATTCCACCTCCATGTCCAACAACCAAACTTCGGTGTTAAAAAACAAAGCTGATATTCCTCAATGGTTTTCTAAAATAGGAAAGCAAGCACAAACCGGGGAGGTATCGTGTAGTTACTTCTTTACACCTATATGTACACTTTAACACGTTGTCTCCAATTATATTAGTGTTTTAATTATAGACATTCACATGGCTATACTTTTGAAACGTTTATATTGGCATACGAGTCCTAAAGCTAGATAAATCTGCATAGGTTGTCCAACGACTGGTGAAAGATCCAGCTCCATATGGACCTGGTCCATGGGGTGGAGATGGTGGAAAACCCTGGGACGATGGAGTATTCTGTGGGATTAAACAGATCAAACTAACAAGAATGGAGGCCATTTGCTCTATTGAAATTGAGTATGATCGAAATGGGCAATCTGTTTGGTCAGTAAAACATGGTGGCAATGGTGGCCTAGCAACTAATCAGGTATAAGCATCATAGCTAATTATCAGTAGCTTTTCTGCAATACAGGATGTGTTAGGATACTTGTGGCTATTTTTTATCTGTGCACATAGCGATGCATGTTGAGCATGAACACCATTTAACTATTGTCCCTATCATGAATGTAGAGAATTAGCGATTAACTAGTTACGCTTTACTAGTTGGTAACCTGTTCAGTGTCTTTGTTTCTATCTAATCATGTATCATTCTATTGTGCGAGATTTGAATATTGCCACCATCAATACCTCGGTGTATTTTTTCAGGTGAAGTTGGAATATCCTCATGAAGTATTAACTTGCATAAGTGGATATTATGGTCCTATCAGCAAAGACCATGGAACAGAAGTCATAAAATCCTTGACATTTTATACAACTCGGAAAAAATACGGTCCATTTGGTGAAGAGTTGGGTGGTTATTTCACATCAAACACCACAGAAGGCAAGGTGGTTGGCTTTCATGGGAGAAGCAGCATGTATTTGGATGCGATTGGAGTTCATATGCAACATTGGTTAGGAAATAAAAGATCAGCTAAGCCTTCATCTATGTTGAAAATGTTCTCTTGATTTGATGTTATGATCCAAATAATAGAAACCTATCAGTATATTGTGAATCATCATCAAATTTCTATATACTGTTAACTAAGTCTGTTCTACTTAAAATTGTACTTTGCGGCTGCAAACGTAGTCGAAATGTGTAACAATAGTAGTTATTATTTCAATAAATTAAGCTTGTTTGTGAAAATTAGATATTTTGGTTTCCTTCTTAAAAATTCTTGGAGGCAAGGTGGTTGGCTTTCAAGAATAGTCTGATACTCAACTTATTAATGATTATGTTAAATAGAAATTCTAGCAGTCTCGCTAGAATATGTTAGAAGTAAACTAATATGACACGTAGTTGTTAAAGATCTAATTATTTTAAAGATGTAAGAATGAATAGTAGCGAGTGAAAAGGAATTCAATTTATTGTAAATAAAATTTTGTTTGATTGTCAGGAAAACTAAGGTTGAATTGTTCACGTACTATGGTAGCAATCAACTTACATTGTTGACCTGCAATAGAACAAAATACAGGGAATAATTGGTATTAGAGAGGTAAAGGGGCTAGTTTGATTATTCTCCACAATGCACAACACAGCCAAAAGCAATTGCTTTCTTACTTAGGTATATTGTCTACAAAGTGCCTAACAACATAAGCCCATGTTGTCCCTTGCTCATACAAATATGCGAGAGGTATCTTTGTGGTATAAAAAAGACCGATTTTCGTCATAAAAAGGAACACAAAGTGATGGATTAATGTCCCCTCAAAATATGTGATTTTTCTTTAATTACATAATTTCAATATTCCAAAATCCGTAGCTACTGATGCGCCGTGCATTGAATTCTTATGCGATATATGTTCAATATCTATTTATATGTAAGTTGTGAGAAAAGTCATTTAGAATCTCAAATTTTCACTTATTGAAGAGAAAAACAACATTATACGATTTTATAACTTGTATTTGATTTAATTAGCACAATACGGTACAATTCACTTTATTAAACACGTGTTTTAGCTCTCTTAACAACACAATAAGTGGTCTTTATTCTAATCCCTATATCTATATGGCTAGGGATTATAAATTATTCCTTCATATCTATTTTGGGCCATATAATTGATCTTCTGAATTCATAATGTTTCCCCTTGGAATGATTTAAGCTTAATTATTGTTAAATTTTTAAGAAATAATTGTTTGTATGCACCAGAATTTATGCCTATCCAAATAATTGTAGATGATGCAATGTTTGTGGTACCACACATTAGTAAAACATTATAGATGCTGTCCACTTGTTGTTTAACATATATCTTTCTCCTTAATTAATCTAAATAAATCCAATGTAATTCCCATAGTGAATCTTACATGATACAGTAGTAATTAAAAATTGAATTTTAAAAGTTCATTTTAATATTTTATTATCTACTCCTTAGATATTAGATATTCTGATTCTCCCAATAAGAAGAATACTATAAAGGACAAATGCACACAATCTTCAGAAGTGATCTCGAATATCACATATTATGAACTAACTCGTAATGAGATGCTATACAATACTTTGTGGCACGAGTTGAAAATAATCTTTTCTTTATCTTGAAAAAGGTTCAACTTGAAATACTCATTTTTACGCATGCAATCTTGTCGATCTATTTTATTCACAACTTATTTTAGCGCTTCCATTTGGCAACATTCCCATATTAGTGTACGTTACAAAAATTGAATGAAAACAACATATAACTATATGGTGGGCTACAATGTTTATCAAAAATCCAAAAGGAAAAAAAAATAAAAAATAGTGATTGTACATTCACATTCAATTGTTATTTGTATTTTTTAGGGTTTCATCATGAAGTACAACTAGGACTAGGATGTGATTAATGGGGGACAAACTTCGCATTAGTTACCCCACGCTTTTTGGAAACATGAGAATTAGGTATCATGTAATGTCTAGAAATATAAAAATTTAGAATTTGGACTAACCAATCTTATTTATAACTTGATTTTTAAAATTTTCAAGTGGGCACTTCCTTTTGATTGCTCACACACTAAATAATATCTATTTCTACTTTAAATGGTAGTAGATCGAATATAATGTTAGAAAAAAGTCGTACAACATATTTGAAATTATCTCGATCTTTGTATAGATATTCACCAAATAATTAAGCAGTAAAAATGCAACAAAATGGAAAAATCAAGACAGCCATTTTCAGAGGGAAACTGTCTTGAAAAATTGTAACAAAATATTTTTAAAATAAATACATAAAAATTAGAATAAGTATAACATAGGGGAGCTAAAGAAGATATCTTTAGGTCCAATCTCTGCCCTTGCTATTGCCAACATAACTAATGCATGTGGTTCCACAAATTTATAAGCTATTTGCTGGCAATATAATAGTATGCAAAAATATTAGAAGACAAATTTAATTAATTTTAATTTTTTTCCCTTCAATCATCTATAAGTAAGTATACGACCATTTCTCCTATTCAAGTAAAAATTCAGCCCTGTTTGGTACACATTAAAATTTTCATTCTCATTCGTCTACTCATTTTCAACCACATATTCTTCAATAAAATAATATTTTATATCACGTCAATAATTTTTCTTTCTTTTTCAATCACACATTCTCCATCAATCTACTATTCCAGATTACATTATTTCAAAATAATGTGGCTCAAAACTTTTCAATCAAAACGTTGATTTGACTCGACGAAATTCATAAAAAATTTGATGGACTATCTTTCTTGTAGGTTCGACATCATATAATTAGATATATCTAATTTCAGATGAAGCACAAATTTGTAAAATAGATTTTTCCATTCCACGATTAAACTTATTCCCAATTTTGAGTCACTAGAAATAGTTAAAATTATTGATATGACGCAATAATTGGTTCAAAATGAAAATATTTTGAGCATTAGTATTTTATAATCAGAGCCAACTGAACCTTTAGGCAAATGAGACAATTGCCTACGACCCAGCATTTTGGTGAAGCACACAAATTATGAAAATTTTCTTTCCTAATAATAGTTTTTCCAATGAAATGTCCAAATCAGATTTTTCTGACTCTAATAATTGAAATTTTATTTTCAAAAAATTAATTTACAAGCAGAATTTTTGGAAAAAATAAAAAATAAATATTATCAAAGTTAATAATACCAATTAAGACTACGACCATTTTGTAATACTAAAAGTATAAATATTCTAATAATTTTATTTTACTCCCAAATTTTTTGTCTATAATAAACAAAATATAAAGAATAAATAGTAATGACAAAAAATCCATTGGAATAATAATTTGAAAAATAATTAACGTGTAGGTAATATTATAACTAAAAAAAGTTGACGACGAAATATATCGTCGGTGTCTTGAAAAAAAAAAAAGAAAGAAAGAGAAATTCATTGATGACACATGTGGATATAGTAGTATTGATGTCATTCTATCTGAAATCATCAACAATTATTTATTTGTGAATGATACTACTAAAAATCGTATCTATTGATTTTTCGAGATTGAGAATGAGTACGAACAGAATCTTCCAATGACTGAACAAAGGCGTCGATGCGTATTCTCGTAGCCCATCCGATACTTAAGTTAGAGAGAGAGAGAGAGATTATGCGAAGGGACCTATGCTAAAATTGTACGTAAAAATGTACATGAATGGGGACTGTATTTATAGAGATAGGTAGCACACTCCCGGTAGGATTAAGTTACTCAAATCCCTAAGAGTCCTACCATGTTTAGGAGTTGCAACTTGATCGATATCATACCATTGATTTGTTTGGATAAAGATGGAGTTCCAGTGGTAGAGTCCTATCAGAATATGACCTATTAGTTCTAGCAAGACTCAACCTCCTTAAAATTGGATAAGCGTTATCTTACAGGAGAATCCTAATGGACCAAGTTTGTTGGGTGCGAGGTCAAAGCTTGACCTCGAGGAGACCCCAAGCTAATGGGGAATGTTATTGCTCGAGGATATAGCTCGAGTAGGAACCTACCAAGGTACAATGCTCGAGGAAATTAGACGAAAATAGGTAAATTTGCAGCATTATTCTCGAGTGACAGTTCTCGAGTATTGACACATTTTTGGGAACATTAGTGGCCCCGTGCAATCATGTCAGAGGCTTGCGCACGATGTACGATTTCTGGGATAAGATGCATATTTTTGCATTAGGAATGAACTGTCCTAAAATAAAATAGGGCAATCTTGGCATGGGGATGATCAGCCTTTGAATATGCATGATCGGCATTTAAATTATGCATGATAAACTTTTGAATTAGGCTTGATCAGCTTTTGAATAGACGATCAGCTTTGAAAATAGGCATGATCAGCCTTTGAATTAGGTATGAATAGCCTTGAAAATATGCATGATCAGCCTTGGAACTAGACATGCACGATCAGCCTTAAAAATGATCTGGTTGATCCTGAGGTGCGAGCCTTTAGATTGGAATAAGGGTGGTAAGTTAGTATGGGTATCATGCAAGGAGAATGACACGTGGCCTCAATCTTTGAGCCAATGATTGCCCTTGAAGGATGGTCGCCACATGTTAATTTGCTATCATTCAGTGATAATTTGCTCCAGTTAATTTCTTCATTATGATTTTTGGAATTTTAATATACTTCTTTGAATTCAAACCCTTTGGACATACATTTCTCAAATGGCATCAAAACCTTCCAACTGAACAAGCATGGTATTCAATTAAGAAACTCTCGTACTGAGTGTATCAACCACTTTGTTAAGCGTTCTACTCTTATGCTTCAACATAAAAGTGTATTCTTGTAGGGACGAAACCCACCCAACATACCTTCTATCGAAGTTTGCTCGAGAGATAATATGTTTGAGATATTCATGATTGGAATTAAGGATGAACTCCCTTTGAATGAAACATGACAAAATTAGAAATCATAATTCTATTTCAATGAGAACAATTAATTTGTACAAAGAAAAATAGAAACTCAAGAACATTCAAGATTTATAGAGGTTTGCCTCCGAAGTGAGATTACGTCCTCTTTCACCATTGTAATAGTTCAGTATGATAAAAAAAAGTTTACAAGAGAAAATCGTACAGTATATCTTCTCTAACCTCTTTCTCTCCTTTTATGATGGTAATACAAAATCCTAGGTTATCTATTTATAAAATAAATTAGGACAAATCTAAAATTTATAAGGATATAAATTCTTAAATTATCCTAAGTGAGATTTTGGTTTGAAAGCTCCGCCCTGCGCACCTCCAGAAGGGTCCAACTCCCATGGTGCTCTCATCAAGAAGGTCGGTCCACGTACTGGCCCTACACGTTGGCAAAAATTACGCTCTACAACTTAATAATGGCAGCCAATGACAAAGAGCTTGAACATTGACATAGATCTCCACACCATAAGTAGAATATTTCTTCATTCTCTTACTTAGCTTTTAACTATAGAAGGCAATTGAATGTCCTTCTTGGTTGAGTACTCCTCCAATCCCCACATAAGATGCATCACAATCAATTTAAAAGATTTTCTAAAAATTTGAAAATGCATGGACCAGTGTCGTGGGTAGACTTTCCTTGATAAAGTTGAAGCTTTTTTTTTTTTTTGAGTCCACATAAATTCTCATTTTTTCAAGAATCTGTCAACAGTGATGAAATTTCTAATGAATCGGTGGTAAAATGAGCCAATCCATCGAAACTTCATGTAATAAGCTAAGATTACGGATCTTCATTACAAGAAAAATGTGGAGCGGCAAACAAAAACTATTTTGTGGACATAATTACCCAATTTTAAATGTACTTAAATTACTAGTGTCCCTCTACCATGTAGTACTATTTCTTCACAACCTTTGTTTTTCCATTTAATTCTTTTGGATCCTAGAAAAATTTGCCCTATTTCTAATCAAATCTTCTTGTTCCTATTTTTTTTTTTTTTTTTACAAAAATAAATTGTAGACTATTGAGATACCTTTCTTTCAAGTCACAAGAGAAGTTGGTTTTTTAACTTTTTATTTTTATTTTTCATTTTTGTTTAAGGGGATCAACCCTCTCCCAAAAGGAGGCTCTAACTCATGTCATTTTTCTGATAAGACTTTGCTCTTACCACTTGAGTTAGATGTTAATTTTAAACTTTTTAATTTGCATACTCATTTCTCAACGATAGAAACCATCCAAACTTTTCTTAAAACTAAGTGATGTAATGACCTAAATCTCGTGCCCCACCGTTCTCTTATGTACTGTCCAATTTAGGAGAGTTTAAATCCATCTTGCCTTTCATGATTTTTTGTCCCATCTCAAAGATTCGAACTCACAACCTTTTTCTTAATAGGGATTTAAGTTGAATCCTGATATACCTCTGTATCCTTGATTTATAAGTAGACATGAAATCAAGTCTGGTGGATAAAACATGATTGTTGGATCAGAGCGTGATTAATAGCTCGACCACTATCAATTGGAAATGGTTTAATATGCAATGGAGGATTGTTCTCAGCTGGTTTTGCTCTACTAGGGTGGTCTAGTAGTGATGTGACATACTCATATTCACACTTTTCACTAATTGGGCACAAAAACCTTCTTTTGAACTTTAATGTCTTTTATAATGATATCAACTAATTTAAGAATATAAAATTCTGGAATTTACGGCTTGCTCAATTGGTATCAGAACTCAATTTAATTCTCTTTTAAGAGAAATGTCATAGGTTCGAATTTTAGGGACGCGATAGAAATTCATGAAAGGTAAGATGAGTTTAGACTCTTCTAAAGCGGACAGATAAGAGAACGGCCGGATACAAGCCCAGGTCATTACAAGTGATATTCTTGGAATATGATCCACCTCATTTCTAGTTGCCAACCCAAGTTAAAATCAAACTTCTAAGACGTGTGAGGCTCATTTGACATTTTGAAGAAAATTTATCTATATCATCAGAGGTTGATTCTGCAACTATAATAAAAAAACAAGATTTAGCCCATGTTTGGCCCCATTATATTTTAATTTATTTATCTCTTTATTCTTATCAAACACACATTCTTTCAATAAAATAATATTATATGAAAACCAAAAAATATCCTTACTTTTTAACCTCGCATTTTTCAAAAAAGCACAGTTCCCAAATTAATTTTTTTTCAAATAATGGAGCTCAAACAAGAATTTAATTTGCTCATTTTAAAATCTAATTAAGATTAACATGTTTCTCGTATAGTCCGTGTTTAGTGGAGACAAAAATATGATTTTAAGTAGATTTTAATAAAAATTGATGAAATGTGTGGTTAAAAAATTATAAATCATATGAAATATATGGTTAAAATTAATTATTGAGTTTAATAAGTTAGGGTCAACAACTTGATTTTTCTTTTTAAATATTAATTTAAGCTTCTAATGCCCACCCACCTTCTCCAATAGACGAACTCAAAATGAGAATTCAAAACAAGAACACAAACTGAGAATTCAAATCACATAATTATAAAATAGAAGGAAGAGAATCTTTATTGGGTTTGTAATTTGCATATGCGTGGAAAAGTCCTCTTCCCCTCTTACGTCGTCGTCCTGTGTCTGCGCCCGCGTGACCTTTCCCATGCTGGCGTCCCCACACAGATCTCCCCTATCCCTCTGTGGCCCCCATTCGCTGACTCTCTTCTGTGGCCCCCACCCCCTTCACACGCGTCTCCATTCTCTTGCAACTCTCGCACGTGAATGTCCAACTCCTTGTCCTATAAATACACGACCTGTAACTAATATCCTCGACACACCCCTCCCCCCTCCACCCACCCCATCTTCCTCCCTGTTCCAATGAATCAATTTGCAAAAGGCATTTGACAGATAAATAAAATCACAAAAACTGTCACGCAGACACACAGATATGTCCCATAAAGCGATCAGAACAAGTAAAAAGCAGAGAGCTAACGAATCTGTTCATGTTGTGTGCATAATCTTTAAAGTGAAATCCGGCCTACGTTAGCCCACAAGATTTCCTCCCCTTTCCCATAACTACAATCCTTTATTCCTTTCTCCTCCTTCGGTGTGCGCATATCCCTTATCCTTCATCTTCACCCTTCATTCTTTTGCTCTGTCTCTATATACACGTAATAAGAAAACCACGTAGCATGGCTACCAGGTTTTTATTAGCATTCGCAATCTGTCGATTAATCGTGACTGTTGGATTAACCTTGGATCCGACGGAGCTTCTACGCCTTGAAGTCGAGGGTGTTCTGAGCGTAGAGCCAGCCGACCTGGGGGCGGCTTCCCGGGACTTTGGTGGCATGCAAAACGCCGAGCCTTTAGCTGTTCTGCATCCGGCTTCGGCTTCGGACGTTGCCCGGCTAGTAAAAGCTGCTTATGAATCCGGTCAGGGGTTCACAGTCTCGGCCAGGGGACATGGACATTCTATAAAAGGGCAGGCCATGATCACAAACGGGGTTGTGGTTCAAATGAGTGGCTCCAAGAAGGTGGCTCCACCGAGAGTTTCTGAGAAATTCATGTACGTGGATGTGTGGGGTGGGGAGTTATGGATCGATGTATTGAGTTCCACCTTAAAGTATGGACTAGCACCAAAATCTTGGACAGATTACCTATACCTTTCCGTGGGAGGTACTCTCTCCAATGCAGGAATTAGTGGCCAAGCTTTTAATCATGGCCCTCAAATCAGCAATATATATGAACTCGACGTTGTTACAGGTTCTTGCATTTATTATTATTCTCTTTACACGAGCATTCTTTTAAACGTACATAGCAGCTTGTTTCGTAGATTGGACACTGCACAAATAGACAATATTAACGAAGAAAAAGAAGTTGAAAAATCGGGATGTTATAAAACCTAATCTTCTCTCTACTCGTAGAAGATTTCGGATCTTTTCTTTTGGTCTGCATGTGTTCCAAAGTATTATATTTTCTTTTTTGAAGTTTGCGATAAAAATTAGAAGATTTTTTGAATAATTTTTAGATCCTTTTGAGATTGTTAAAAAGTTAAGTAGTTGTAACATCGTCTTTGAATTAAATCCTTTTCAAGAGCTTTTCCTTGTCTAGATAATGTTTGATTTTCATTTAAGCGTATTAAACGTACAAGTAAAAATGAATTAAACGGGATTGTTGTAATTGAACAAGATCTCTCTTTCGTTTCAATTTTTTTTATTTAAATTTTCATTTGGTATAATTTCCATGATTGTAAAATCTTCTTGGATTGACAAACAGGGAAGGGTGAGCTATTGACGTGTACAGAGAAACAAAATTCAGAACTGTACCATGGTGTTCTTGGTGGTCTAGGGCAATTTGGCATAATCACAAGAGCAAGAATTGCACTTGAAAATGCCCCCCACAGGGTAATTTCTACCTTTTATTCTCAACCGATGCTGTCTTTTTCTTAAGCTTTTTTCTTTATGGTGTGGGACTCATATCCTTGCACGACTTTTCCTAGTACTAAAGCTGAGGACAATACATTAAAAGCAAGCCAACATATCTCATGACTCGATAGTGAACAATTAATAAGTCCATACGAGCTAGCTTTTTAGCACCATTCAAACGGCTGTCCTAAAGCTGGCAATGTTGTTGACTTATGCCCTTTTCCACCCTCAACTCGCAAAAGGTCGATGCAAACTCATTAACTTTTATCTAGACTGTTGATCGTATCCCCCCTTTTCCACCCTCAAATCACGAAAGGTCGAGCAAAGACATTAATTTCTAAAATAATGTTATTTATCTAGATTGCTTATAATCGAAAGTTTAGGTGTTAGGACTCGTTTTGACATGACTTCTACTTCTTGTAGAAGATCTTCTCGAAAAAATTATCATATGTAAGTTTATCTAAATGTTTTTGCGGTAAGATAAAATGATTTCAAAAATGATTCAAACATGATAAAAACATATTCATAGTTTCGTTCGTAACTTTTTTTAACTTTTTAAAAGTCGTGTCAAATGGGACATTAATTAATTGAATCTCTTTTGATATCAACGTTCAATCACTTAGTTGACACCTAAGTGCAGACTGAACCTAGGTACCAAATAACCCGACAAGTGTGTATTAATTTTGCCGGATTTTTCTCACTTTCACTTTTGTAATCTTAAATTGCATTGATTTATATTGTTTGATTCAGGTGAGATGGATTCGAGTGTTGTACTCCAATTTTTCGGCCTTTACGCAAGACCAAGAGTATCTAATATCTTTGCACGGACAAGCAGCCACGCAAAAGTTTGACTATGTCGAAGGTTTTGTTATTGTTGATGAGGGCCTTATCAATAATTGGAGGTCCTCTTTTTTCTCCCCTCGCAACCCAGTCAAGATTTCTTCTCTTAATGCTGATGGAGGTGTCTTGTATTGCTTGGAAATTACCAAGAATTATCAAGAATCCAATGCCAATACCATAGATCAGGTAATATTACAAAACTCAACTATATATACGGTCATCTTAATTTATCAAATTAGGCCGAGTCCTTTATTTCATATATATCGTGCGTGTACGAAGAACAAGAAAAATTAAATAAAAGATGGCTAAACCCATCTCAGGTAGGCCTAAGCATGTCATGTCAAGTTGCTCTTAGCCTAACCTATGAACCTTGTAACACCATTAATTAATTTAAGCCCTTGTTTGGTTCGTCTACAAAGTTGATTAAAATGTAATTCAAAGTTAATTTTAATCACATATTTTGTGGACTCGTAGTTTTTTAACTACAAATTCAATCAATTTTAATTGAAATATACTAAAAATACGATTTTTATCTAAACCAAACCAAACCAGAGTAAATGTATATGTTAAGGAGGTGCAAGATTTTAACTATGAAGCCCTTAACAATATTTATCTATTCAAGTTAATTGTGCTGCATTGCAAGTCTCTTTTCTTGGGAAGAAAAGCAGACAATCTAATTAAATGGCTAAAGACAGCAAAAGAAGATAAAAATAATTAATATCTGATTCATTTTGACAGCAAAAGGTGGCATCATTCCAATAAAACATCCTTTGCAAACTAACCTTTTCTTCTTACATAAAAAAAAATAAATAAAAAAATAAAAAAAATCAGAAGATTCTATTGTAACGGCTGTCGACTTAGTATAGTGTGGCCATGTTACTAGATTGTGAAATCACTTTTGTTCTTTTAATATGAATAGTCTTTTTTTTGAAAGCAAAAGGTATTAAAAGACAGAAAATGAACATGCACTATAAAACATACAAGATCTTATGTAATCTATCTGCAAGAGTCTGGTTCTTGGTGCAAATGTATACTTTAATGTACTTTAGTTATTTTAATACTCTAATTTAAGCCGCCCACCAACTAATTTAATTATAACCCTAATAATTTACTTATTTAATCTAGACTTGGATGCAAAGAAAATATTCGACAATTTGTCACGATGTAAAATACTATATTAGATAAGATTTTGACTTATTTTTGCAGGAAGTAGGGGTGTTATTGAAAAAATTGAATTTTATACCGGCTTCGGAGTTTACGACTGATCTTCCTTATGTGGATTTCTTGGACCGGGTTCACAAGGCTGAGTTGAAGCTGCGCGCCAAGAATTTGTGGGATGTGCCTCACCCATGGTTGAACTTGTTTGTACCTAAATCAAGAATTGCCGACTTCGATAAAGGAGTGTTCAAGGGCATTTTGGGGGATAAGACCAGCGGTCCAATTCTAATCTACCCTATGAATAAAAACAAGTAAGAAATTTTATATATTTGTAAAATGGGTCAATAATTAGTGTGTGTTCACGTAGCACTCACACTGCATGCATGAAGTACCAACTGTGCTAATTAGGTAAATTGGTCCTCAATCTATAAAAATGAGCAAATTAATTCTTGTCTTTTCATTATAATTTCACTATTAACCTCAAGAACCAAATCGCCTAGATTATCGTTAAACATGTCTCGCTTCAAATTTCTAGACACTAGTTCACATTAGAAAGAAAATCCCCATTTCATGATAAAGCTGGACATGCGAGCTTCACGTGTTGAATTAACATATATTTAAACAGTTTCGTCATTGAAGGCAATAATTGATTGTTTAACTATAACGAAAGGTTGGGTGACCAATTTGGGAACTGGAACAATAAGATATAATCGATTTTTTTTTTTTAAGCTTCTATGCTTTTCTTATGTCATTAATTTTCCACCTGCATAGTTCTGTCTATTGCTGTATATTTTCTAATGCAATCAAATGTGCATTTGTTTCGTTAGGTGGGATGTGAAGAATTCAGCAGTGACACCAGATGAAGATATATTTTACTTGGTAGCATTTCTAAGATCTGCACTGGACAATGGGGACGAGACACAGACACTCAGTTATTTGACGAATCAAAATAATCAAATCTTAAAATTTTGCAGCGACGCTGGGATCAAAGCCAAACAATATCTACCTCATTACACGACACATCAACAATGGATGGACCATTTTGGGGATAAATGGACCAATTTTTCCAAGAGAAAATTGGATTTCGACCCCAAGCACATTTTAGCCACTGGCCAACGCATTTTTAAACCTTTCTTCAATCCTAGTGCACCATTATTATGATAATTAAATCACACCATATTTTTTGTACATGCATAGGCTAAAGGGAGGAGTTTAATTAAGTAAATTATTTATTTTTCGCGTGAGAGAGAATATAATTTTTTTTTTTCACACACATGCAAAGGTGTTTTGCAGTGCTCTTGATCCCTGATGTTTCTTACACACTTTTCAGTTTCATCTTCCATGAATATTTAATCATATTGACAAGCAAAAGAATAAAAACAAATATTCATAGCTTTCAAGTTTTTTACCTTCTCTATGTTCTAATGAAATGTTACTACCTTTAATTTTTTGTAAGTTAAGAGGGATTTTACATATAAAAAAAATTGGAAATAAAGTGCTTGCAGTGTCCAACTCGTTTTACTAGCCCTATTTGGTAGAGACATTGAGAATAAATTTTGTGAAAAGTGGGTTTTTGTAGAATATGTAGTTTAAAAAAAAAACAAGTTATGTCTCACATGCAATTTGTTTTTCTATTCTTTTAGGAAGATTGTGTGATTGAAAATGAGTTTTAAAACTAGAGACCAAACATGGACTGAGAATCATTTTCATGATTGAGTGGTAAAATTGAGACTAAATGAACAAGTTTTGATAGATGATAATTGACGGGTACTGTTATTTACATCAACGATTTTTATATATCTATCACACTCTATATCTATTGCTGTTTAAATTTTAAAAATTACTATTTTCTTCCAAATCACATTCCAATTTTGTACTTATTCAATTTATTCATCTACCACCACAATTTCAAAATTAAAATAAAAAAAATTATATTCATTTGTATTACATATGACATCATCCCCTCATGACCTCCAACCCTCCCACGACAGGAGATCCTGTTACAACAAAATATCTCTGCGAATAGATAATTTACAAAATAAGGGGAAAATGAAGTATTATAATATTAGATTTTTTTTTATAAATGGAAATTGAGAATATAGATAATTCAAGAAATAAATTTGTGACATCAAAGTCTTGTTGGAATCATAATCACCAAAGCATACCACACAAAGTCACATACAGCAAGAGCAATTACGAGTGGAAGAGCCATAATTACATATCACTATAGATCATCACAGAGTTATGTTTCATCAATAAATAGATAAATCTATTAAGAAATGAATATTATTGATCTGATTCAGGATCTTTGGACAAGAGAAATTCCTAGATTATCCATTTCAAAAAGCCGTTGGCATATATAAATATTAAAAAATTATACCATTTGATTTCACAATGTAAAATATTATACAGATAATTTACAAAATAACGGGAAAATAAATATTAGTGGATGAATTTAGAATGATATATTTTTATTTAATTTTGTATATGTCTATTTAAGTAAATTTACATAAAAATATAATATAACTTTCATTTTAAAAATAACACGTCTCTATTAGTTTACCGTTGTTTATATTCACAATTGTTATATTATGGTGTCTCATAAAAAATTAACATCTTTCAAATAATGAAGTTGAATATATGCAAGAAAACTAGTTAAGGAACTGGAATCCTTTCATTTACAAGTAATAAGGAATTCCGGCCCAAGCCCATCCCACCATGTATCCCATTTTATATGGGAAAATGGATAAGGGAAAAATTCATAAATAAGATATTAAGTTTCACTCATTTCAAATTTAAAAACATAAGGTTTAAAATTTCAAATGTCAGAATTTTTTAAAACTTTTTTTATAAATTTATTAATTAAACGTATATTTTATGAATTAAATATATTAAAGTCACGATTCTATATAATTTGGTCACAAATTATAAATTAATTAGTCACAAATTATTTCCTGATCCCAATAAAAAAATTTATAGGTCAATCACAAATTTATAAAATTAGTAAGTCACATATTATTCAGTTGTCACAAATCACAATTTTTATATATCAAAAATTATTTTAACGTCACAATTCAAAAATTTTATAAGTCACAATTTGATCATTAGTCTCAAATCAAAAATTGTAATGTCACAATTTATTTATATATCACAAATTATCAAATTATCGATCACAAATTAACAATTTTTTAAGTCACACATTATTTTTTTATGTCACAATTCATCTTTTTAATTAGTTGAATATTGTTTATCGATAATAGATTAATCAATTTAATGGTCACAAACAACCAAATAATCTGCGACCACCACTGACACTTGTGACTACCGCCTCACCACTCCCAACCGAAACCATGTCGCCGCACCAAAACCACATAACCTCCACCACCACACCCCATTCTACAATCCAAAAAAAAAATCTCCAACCTTACCATCATCGTCGCTGCCGTCGCAACACAGATCCACCACCACCACTGCACACCGCACCACCCATAGCACACCAACACCACCTCTACCATTTCTATCTCCATTTACACCATACCCAACCACCACCTCACCACGGATCCACCACCACGCCCAACATACCACCACTGCACACCGTACCACCCACTACACACTGCACAGATCCACCACCACCACCACATACCACTACCGTGCCACCCACAGCACACCACCACCATCTTGTCTATCTCCATTTACACCACACCCAATCACCACCTCACTACATATCCACTACCATGCCCACAACATACCACCATCGCACACCGTACTACTACATCACACCACCACCATTTACATAGCCCAAACATCGCAGCAGAAAGAAAATGGAGAAGGGGAGAAAGGAGAGGAAAGGGAGAGCAGTGGCAACACATGTTCCACTTCGAGCTGTGCGAACGTCATGGTGTCGCGCGACAATCGTGTGCAGCGGTGCTGCGATGCACTGTTGCGCTAATCATGTGCAACTTACTGGTTGATTGCCGGAGACAGAGCCAGAGCAGCCTTTCTTTTTACTTGTCAGGGCTGAGAGAGAGAGAGAGAGAGAGAGAGAGAGAAGAGAGAGAGGGTGTGAGTGTATGTGTTTGTGTGTGAAGGGAGATGTGGGTAATGATTTGGGATTTTGGGATTTTTAGGGTTTGGGTACTATTAAAATTTGAATTAATATCTGATTTTTGTATAAAAATAGTTTATATCTGAAATTTGAAATTGAAACTTTAAAATTATGATTTTGTGTAATTTCAACGATGGAAAAACTAGGCCCACTGCTCTATTAAAATAACTAAATTGGGTAGTACACTCCTGAAGTAATTAAACCATTTAACACCGTAGTTAATACGTCCTAAAAGACTAAATGTTACAACTCTCCCACTCAGTTGCACTTACTCTCCTCCTCTAACCCTCATCTTCTTGGTTTTCTTGAAGCATTTTTTTGCAAAAATCAAGAAAAATATTGAAATTTCACAAACATAGCAACAATCATGGCTACAACATGGCCAATGTCGGTAAAATCCCAATTTTCAATAAAGAGTATAAGAATGAATTTAGAGCTAGCGTTCATTACATCCCAGTCGAATGGCATCAAAATTTCAGCACCCTAGTTCCGACCTTTAGTAGCGAAAAGCATCGTCGTGAAAATTCCTCTGATGCTATCCTAGCTGTCGGAATCCTCGACTTATTCTTCAATGCCATTTCCAGATACAAAAGCGCTTTACCCTATATCATGTTGCGTCTTCCACTATTGTCCATGCTGAGAATGCAGATTTTACATCTCTGATATTTTTAAGTCCGAACATCGTCATCGTCATTCACAACGGGGTTGGTTGTTCAATGATCGGAGAGATTTGTTTTGGAATTTGAAGCTTCTGATTTTCGAAACCGAAGAGACACTTTGTTTTCAAAATTGAAAAAAATCTCGTAGCTCAATTTGTTTCTATCTATATTGGACTCTTACATTTTTGCTATAAGACTGTTATTGTTAATACTATCCACACACGCCATTCCTCAAGAAATCTGTATTCAAACTATCATCAATTTATATGTGCAAATCTCTTTGTGTCTGTTGGAACCGCATATACAATAAAGTGGGTTATGTTATTTTGGGTTTTTGTTGATATAAGTAAGTTAAAATTTATTGAATTATCTAAGAAGAAAATTGTGTGAATTATATTCATTATGACAAGATTAAGGTACTGTAGTTTACGTTTTCTAGTGCTCCCGTGATTGTACATTGCTCAGGGAAGAGAAAATCGAAAATTTTCAATGATATTAAGACATTATTCCTTTGAGTTTAGTTCTTGAATTTTTTCATCACTTTTACTGAATTTTATTTCTGTTTAGATATCATGTTCGACATCTTCATCTCCATCTTAATTAAATCATAATATTGTCGTGAAAAAGAAGATGCAGGTTAAAAAATTAATCTTTTGCTTTACTTCAAGAATGGTTGGTTTCTTACTTTGCAGATACAATAATTTCGAAAAAAAACATTATTATAATCATAGCTGGTCAAAGTGACATATTCCAAGAATTTCGGATGTATGGTTGAAATTTATTAAACTAACAACAATCCAAAAATGATCCACAAAATTGTCAACAAGCAACAACAATTCATTAATTTGCTGATTTTTTGTCTTTTCTTGTAAAAACGTGTTTAATTGGAGTTATTTTGGTCTGATTAATATTTAACTTGATCATTTTATCAAGTGGGTAGACCGTGCATCACTTTTTTTTTTTTTTTTTTAAAGTGACTTTTTAGTGTTTTCTTACTTTTTAAATTTTTTGTATGTTTGTCATTGTTTTAGATTTCTGCCAACTTTTTAGTGTGTGCCATTTTTTTTCGAATTTCCGTCACTTATTTAAGTGTTTGTCATTTTTTTGAGCGTTTGTCACATTTTTATTGTTTGTTATTTTTTATTATTTCTATTACTTTTTTAAGTGAACAAAACTCACCTTTAGTCTCTTTTTTATTAAAAAAGTGACACTCAAGTTTAATATTTAGTGTTTGTATTGTGTTCAACTAGAGCTATTTTTGTTTGGTTAATGCTTAACTTGACCATTTTTTCAAGTGGGTAGACCATGTCACTTTTCAATGTGGCATTATCATTTTTTTGCACTTTTTAAAATTTGTCATTTTTTTTTTGAAATTTTTGCTATTTCTTTGGTATTTATTACTTTTTTTAACTGTTCGTACTGTTCGTCACTTTTTTTTTTATATTTCTGTCATTTTTCTAATTTTTTCATTTTTTTTCAGTCACTTTTTTTTTTTATTGTTTGTTTCTTCTATTTTTTTTTTAAAAAAATTTGTCACTTCTTTTAACGATAAACGTTAATTTTTAATAAAAGTGACACTTAATTTTGAAAAGTGACATCGTATATCACTTTTTAATAAAACATGACACTTAACTTTATAAAGTATTTTTTACTTTCCAAATACTTTTTATATGATAATTTTAGGGATATTTTTGTAAGTTGTCCAATGAAAAGTTGGATATCTCCTGCCCATGTTTCAACCCTTGACTGGTTACAACTGAGGCCCGCAACCACTCCTATAAAAAAGGGCGGTGTCTCGAAGAGAAGGATTGAAACCAACAATATATGTATTTTTTTTCCAGCAAAACATTTTATCTTATGAAAAATGAAATGGATGAAAGTGTTATACTTGTAATTCGAGTTTTAAAAAGTACAATTTTGAAAGTTGGAGTTTAAATGTCAAAAATAAATAAAATAAGAATTTTACTACATGTATATCAAAATTTACATAATAGATTACATAATATTACATGACACTTTATCATTTGTCAGTTTAAAATACAATCAAATTTTTCCCTTTATGTCACACTATGTAATTCGTTATGCTTTTATTTGGAAGCAATTTTGCAAACAAAAGAATGCATTTTTTGCTTGTTAGAAATCAAATTTAGCCAACTTTTTTGACTTTCCCTCTCACAATCATTTTTTTTTTTACTTCTTTAAAGGTCGTTTTTTTATTTTTTTGCTGAAAAATGGCTACCAAACATAGAGTATATATATTTTTTATGCGCAAGTATCAAAATCCTCCAATTTAATTAAAATAGTCAAGTCATGTTAATGAGATAATTGGGGCGGGACCCTCAACCTTTTAAGTAATGCAGAAATGATTCTCCAACTTTTAAAAATGAAGTTTCAACTCTAACATGTTTAACACTGTAAGGTTAAGTCCCTATATTATGGAAATCGACAGCGTTGATATTAAAATTGCATATAATTTACCAGTTAAAGTTAAGAAAATAATAAGGGTCCGTTTGATTGTAAGAATGAAATTTGGGTGGAAAGAAAATGAACTTTAGGGAATTGAATTGCCTAGAACTTGTTTTACTGAGAATTGTCAATCAATTGTTTTTTATTGATATGATTTTTTACTTTAAAGATGTTGAAATTTTGGATCTTTTGGTGTTCATTTGGCTTTGTTTTTCATAAAAATTGCCAAGTAAATGGATAGAATTAGTAACCATTGAGGATATAATTTGTTTTAATTGTAAAAAAAAAAAGTCTAAAAAACCATTTTCTCACCAAAGTGGTGGGAAAACCATTTCAAGAAAAAGTAAGAAAAGGGGGTCACGTGGGGCTTAAGAAGGAAAACCAATTCTATGAATTTTTTGGCCAATCAAACATGCAATAACTTGGAAAGTGAAAAATAATTTCAAATTTCCAAGGAAAATAAACCCTATCAAACATGGCATAAGCATTTTTTATGGTTTTGGCTTCAAATTTTAACTCACGTGACAGTCTCGTACAATTATAATTTCCTTGCCATCGGAAACATGAAATCCAATCTCATAACATTAAGGCTTGTTTGACATGGATACAAATCAAAATTTTTAGTAGATTTTGATAAAAGTTGATATGATCTATAGTTAAAAAGACGTGAGTTTTATGAGATATGTGATTAAAATTATTTTTTGATATTAACATAAATTTTAATCTAATTTTTTAATTGAACCAAATCCAACTTAAGAAAACTGGGGAGTCAATCTCACCTTTTAAAAGGTTGGAGAGCTATTTCTTTTCTACTCACCATTAATTTTTACTTTTGTTTTGATAAATTACAGCGGGTGCAGTCCCCCGTGAGAAATGAACACGAGCAAAATTCGATGTTGTTGCGCCGCTTTCACTCAATGGCAATATTATTATTACCATGCTCCTCCGCCCTTTCGCCACCGCTTCCACGGTGGTCACCCCCTCCTCGCCGCCCCATATCCATTTTCTCCACGTCCTTAACTTCATTCCCTTTCCCTTCACCTTCTCAAACCACAGCTCGTGCCCTTTCTTTCATTTCCAACAATTCTGATAGCTTTTCTAACATTGACCCCGCTGACACTTACCCCTCGAAACAAGTACAATACTAGACAATCTGAATCTTTAATATCTTTTACATATTTCCAAACAATCCTCTATTTATTTCTTAGAAAAATTTCATATTTTTTTGTAGAGTCCTTTGAAACCAGGATTGTATCTAGTGGGAACCCCAATTGGTAACCTTGAAGATATAACTTTAAGGTGAGTAAATTGTAATATTATTGAAGGTCTAAATGTTGTGTTTCTTGCATTTTCTTTTATTGATTTTTGCAAAATCAAAATTTTAATTAATGCTTACAGAGCTTTGAGAGTGTTGAAATCAGCTGATGTCATACTTTCGGAAGACACTAGGCACTCTGGGAAATTGCTTCAGCACTACTGTATTAAAACCCCACTCGTAATTCACTGCTAATTTCTGTGTTTTCTGTAGAATATTAGTTTCTTTTATACATTCATTTGTGTGGATTATTTTCTGATATTGTGATTTAGATTTTCAGTTGAGTTATCACAAATTTAACGAGTCTCAACGGGAGCAAATAGTGCTGAAGAGATTGCAAGATGGTGAAATTGTGGCACTAATAAGTGATGCGGGGACACCAGGTATCAGTGATCCTGGAATGGAACTGGTGAGTTACATGTTAGTGCTGTGATATTCCATAGCACACTTCACGTGTAGCATTTGAATGTATTGCCTGTATGTACCGTACATATACGAGTGTGTATATATATAAGTATACTTGATTGAATGTGCAAATACGTGTAATAGCAAGAACATTCATGAGCTGATAATATCAGTGATACTGGCCTTATGTATGGCATTTTGGAATATGGATGTAGGCGAAGTTGTGTGTGGATGAAAAGATACCCGTTATTCCAGTCCCCGGGCCATCCGCTTTGATAGCTGCTCTTTGTGCGTCGGGTCTATCAACTAATGAGTTCACATTTGGTATTTTCTAAAACTCTGGTAGTTAGTGTCAATTGCCCAATTGTCGTGATACATTGTGTACAACATCCATGCAGTTGGCTTTCTGCCTAAACACGCTGGAACGAGGAGAGAGAGGCTGACAGTTTCTGCAAAAGAAGTAGCCACTCAGGTCTTCTTTGTTCCTCCTCACAAGCTCTCTCAATTTCTTGAAGAGGCTTCTTCAATTTTTGGTGACTTTAGGTAAATCTTGTTGAGACTGTGGTGCTATTTGTATCAAAATTGCTGTAAATCTAAGTTTGAAGAGTTTTCCATTAAAACAGATACTATGGCATTTGAGATATTTGATAGTCCTTGTTGGAATGAAAACTCAAGCTATCTCCCACATGTCATGATTCTTCATTTTCTGTTCTGAAGGGATTCTAGAACTGCTTTGTGTCTGGAAAATTAATTTTCATAGTGTACTATCTATATTTGTTCATTTTTTTAACTAAGGACACATGTCAATTCAAAATAGATTTTAAACTCCTTAAGGTAGTTGTCCGACTTGTCTCTAATGGGACACTTAAAAATAGTGCTTCCTGAATAATAATCCCCCGTTTGTCACTTGACCTCTTCTTATTGATTACTATATCTGTCAGCAAATGAGATTCCTACTTCAACATTGTGAATTCTTTATATTCTCATCTATTTCTGCAAGTGAAACTGGAGATACAATATATAGGATCATTGTCTAATTTCTTTGAATTTATCACAGGCGAAGTGTCCTTGCTCGGGAGATGACTAAAATACATGAAGAGGTAAGGATTGTAATTTGTGATTTGCCTATGTGTTCTCATTCAACATGCAGTTATAGTAATGGCCTGATCTAGTTTTTTGAGAAGAGTGGACTTAAGAGAGATGACAAATTATAAATTTGAAAACTGAAATGCAATAATGGTCATTAGAATTGCAACTAGAAAATTCATTTTTCAACACTTGATTCATGGATCTACCAGTTACACAGAACAAATAGCAAAGCCAAAACATGGAACCAATTCATGCCTGATCTAATTGAATTTTAACCAGGAGAACTGGAAGTGGGTAAACTCTCATCTCCTGGAGGAATTCATCCATTGTTTGTTAAACAGTATTCTTACTTATTTGTGAATTTAAACCACACATGCCATTGAGGAGCAACATCTTAGACCTCCCCACAAACTATTGACCTCAATCCTCTTCAGTAACTGTAAGCAAAACCTGTGGACCAGAAAAGGGAGAAAGCAATATCTGTTTTGTCGTATGCTCTTATTTCATTATGTTTATTAGCTATCTATTTTGTGCTATTTTAGTTGTTGTAGACTCGTTTGATCTGTTATGAACAAAGAAGTGGAGTTCCCTGCATTAAATCTCTGTGACTTCAGATTTGAAGTGCATGCCCTATTATCAATTTAAAATCCTTAGGGTGTCTTTGGTATAAGGGGTGGAATGTGGGTGAAATGGAAAGTAACAGGGATATTCTTTCCATTCCTTTAGGAAGGAAGGAAAGTGGGAGGGAATTGGATTTGTAATGTTAGATAGGAGGGAAAAGTAAAGGAGATAAAATATTAAGTTTGTGGAAATTATTATTTTACCCTTCTTATATACATGAAAGGAAAATTTTAAAATGACTGTACCTTTTATTAAAATGTTCTCTAGGCAATCTAGGCAAAGTTGACAATGAAAATCGAAAACTAGATTGTCTGTATGGAACTTGTCAAATTCTTCTAGCTTGACGAGAATGGTTAGATGATTTGAAGTTTGTGCAAAAAGGAAAAGAAAGCATCTAAATGAACTAGAAAATTCTTGTCAACGTTGTTTGGTTTGACGAGAATTGCCTATATATGGTTCAAAATTCGTGCAAAAATGAAGAGATAGAGTTTCTAAATGGATAAGGCATTCTGGTTAATTTAGTCTAGTTTGACGGGAACGCTTTGATGGTTTGAAATTCGTGCAAAAAGGAAGATGTAGAATTTGGTAACACTTTGAAAGGAGAAGGCCATACCTAAAAATGGTGGATAAAATTAATTCTTTACTCTAAGGGTGCGTTTGATTGCGAGCATGTAATTTGCATGTAAAGAATTGCCTAGAACTTATTTGCATGAAAATTATTAATTAAATATGTTTGATTGATTTAGTTTTCAACCTAGAAAATACCATACCTGTCCATTTTTTATTGGTGGGTGGATAAGAGGGAGGGGATAGATGAGAGAGAGAGAGAGAGAGAGAGATACATAGAAAATAAAAACATCCCCTTAAAGAAAATATTTTCCTTGTTTTCAAGGAAAATATGTTCACAAGACCAAAAGTAAGAAATATTTTCCGTAGAAAAAATTGTTAGTCAAACAACACAAAAGTAGGAAATTAGATAGAAAAAAGACATTTTTCATGAAACATATTGGTAATGAAACACACCCAAAAGTGTCCTATGAAGGAATTTTCCTCTATACATAATGAAGTCTTCAAGATGGGTAAAAGAGTAAGTTTGTAAACTTCAACTAATTGTTTTATAGTTTTTTCTTCAATTTGGGGTTTTTGAAATAATGGCTGGGATTCAGTCCTATTTCCCATCCCTTTTATTTTCACTCATGCCAAATGTTGGACATGTTTGTGATTCCATCATAATTTTGCATCCCAATTCTATCATTACCAAATAGACTGTTAGCTTAGTAATGGTTTTCCTCCATCCCACTTGCCTAACTATATTTGCGTAGGTTCAAAACTGTCTTCAGTCTGAAGACATTGTTGTGTTTTGTGTCCGTCATGAATCCCATGAACAAAAAATGTTGCTTATATACTAAGCTTGGGAAGATGGTGATCACTTAACTGTTAGTATACGGACATCTTATCTTTTCTTGGTTAAGGTCCTTTTCAAATCACTACTGAAATGTTATGAGAACAAGTGGGTCTTACATGCGATGAGATTTTTAAGGTGACTTGTATTTTTTCCTTTTTTCCCTTCAATGTTGTGATGTTCCGACCTCTTCACATTTCAACAAGTATACATAACCTGATTTACAGTAATTACTTACCATACATGTCTCTTAGCCAAGGAAATTACAAATTCTAATCACAACCACCACTCTGTATGGTTGAGTGCATGCCCACTAGTCTAGTCCTTGATTTTAGCACCCGTTAATTGTGTTGTCATTTGAAAGACATCATACGCCTTATCAGATTTAGACATTAATCAGTTAAACCAACCTGTTACTAAAATAGTGGAATAGTTCTTTTCCTCTTTGATACAAGGGGATGGGAGTAGTAGTTATATTTTAAGTTCTTTAACTTATTGTAGTTGAATCTCTAGCCATTTTGGAGAAGGCGTGATTAAAAAGTTGGGGAAAATTTTTAGGATTACGTACAAAATATTTTATTATGTGAATGTGTGGTTGAAAATGAGGATGAGAAATAAATTGTTTTGTTTTAAAGGGAGTCAAACAGAGGCTTAATGTAATTATTTCATTGAGCTATGATACATTTTCTCGTTGTTTAGCATGTCACTCGTATTATTCTCCGAAAATGAAAAATAACCAAGAAATCTGTGTGAATTATTTCATTTACCTCCCATTACTAAGATATTATTTTGTTCGTTTAGTTCTGGCGTGGTACTCTTGAGGAAGCCAAACAAGCATTCTCAGCCCACCAACCAAAAGGAGAAATTACACTCTTGATCGAAGGAATGACAATTAGCAAGGATGAAACTCTTACAGAGTCTCAACTTGAGAATGAGTTGAGATTGTTGATCTCGAAAGGGCATAGCCTTTCTATGGTAACGGCTTCCCCCACAGTTTCCGTTTCTTCAGATTTATTCAGCACATACAAATGCATATGTGCTGTTTCTGTTTCGTCAGACACTGATCTGCATGATGCTGATATCGAAGTGATATTGACCTGTAACATTGATTATTATAAAATTAGCTGATGGCATGGACGTAATTAATTTGTTACTTTCCTCTTGCTAGTTGATTTTGTTACTTGGTTACTTTTGATTTATCTCTCACAATGCCGGCCAATCAACCTTGTAGACACACAAAATATAGCAAACTCACACATCAGAATAGCTTATTGATTCGTTAGGTGACACGAGTTACACAATAATAGGAAAATATCTAGGCTGCCCTAAAATTCAATAGAGCGTCTTTATCCCCTGCTTGGTTTGGATTAAAATTTCAAGTTAAAGTCAACAAATAATTTTAACCACACATTTCATGAGAGTCACAACTTTTTAACCACAAATTTCATTAACTTTTATTAAAAATCTGATTTTAATCTCTATCAAACAGGGGCTTAATTAGTATTATGAGCTCGTGCTCTAAATTGTGGTACATGTAATAAGAGAACATGCTTTTGTGAGTAGCCACAAATTTTGGATATTAACATGTTAGGTTTTTGTCGAGAAATGTTCACCAAATCTAAGCATGTAAAACATGCTACAGAATAATAGTTTGGACTTCTAAGTTTCCACCAACTTGATGGGAAATGTTTATATCATACTTTGTTTAATATTCAAGTTTCCAAACAAATTGAAGTGCTTGCCTTATAATTTACTCTTTATGTAACAGATAGGGCATTCAAATGCATTTTTAGATATTTACTTACTGCATTTTTAGATATTCATGGATCGATTATGGTAGATTGGTAAAATACCTTGTATCAGTAACAAGCTTTATCTAATACAGGCAGTGAAGTTGGTGGCTGCAGGAACATCGATGAAAAGAAAAGCAATATATTCTCTTGCACTGGAGAAATTTGGGAAACAGCTTGAATCAGACATCGATGGAAATTAATTTGATTTATGGTTTGGACTATGCGAGTTTCTTAACACGTTAATACTTATTTATCCTTGTGTCACTATAGTTAGGCTATCAATGCAATTAACCTCTTCAATTTTTTTCAATACTAGTTGTAGGGAAGATTCTGTTGATCAAGGACAAGCTTCTGTCCATGCCTTAACGTCCACTTGATACGACATCCTGCAAGAGTGGGAAGATGTGCCCTTTCCAGTTGTTCCTCAAGTAGATGCTGAATCTGGGATAGAATTGACAGAGGACTTAATGTGACATTCAGCAGTTTTGACGAGTTTCTCAACAATAGTTGCTTTGCATAATATTGTTGTAGATTTGAATGAACCTGTCAAAAAACAAGAAATCTAGGAAAGCATGTACCTTAATAAGTACTTTCAGAAATCCTAATTTTTGGGTATCTTAGGGAGTTCTCAATTGTGATATTGGATCTCTTATGAAAATAGTGCGGATCACCAATACAAGTAAAAACTGGTGTATTTTAGGTATATTGAGCAATTTTTGTAGTGCTGATCGCCAATATATGAATCAGATTTAGTTTTTACTCGTCGAATCTATCTTACTAAACATATTACCAATGTATTAGCTTGTTTCGTATAATTTTGTGCATATACGCCTTCTTTTCTTTTTCTTTTTTGGGTGGGGAGAGGATGCTGTTGAAAAGTAGTTGATGGCAACTGATATTTGCCTCATACAAGGGACAGAACATGGAGATCAAATTTCGTTACCAATTAATCAGCTGAAAAATTCTTTTAACTTATTGATGATGTGTCACGGTAATTTTTGTCCATATATATATATATATAGAGGTTAACCGGTCTACTGCAAGTATTGAAAATAATCTTTATTTTATCCAATAAAACATACAAATGAATAGACTATGTAGATAACAATGTATATTCTTCTTAACTGCCAAGATATGCTCACCGACAGCCGCCAACGAGTAATAAATTATCCAAAACTAAATAATCATGTTGTTCTCTTTACCCAGCAAATGAGATGCCTAGGGCTTTACAACTTTGGGTGTGAAGGAATTTTAGAGTATAATTCTATTTTGTTACGAGAAGCCGATTTTAAGAATAAGTCCTAGACGACATTTGTGCACAAGATGTATTCGAACCGATAGTCGAAGTAAATTATACAGTTGCTTAAATGATCAACCACCATTAAAAGAATGGATGCAAGAACACGTATATCTTAGTGATAGTACTTAGCTACCTCTGGATACAGCTTATAAGTTGAGTATAAATTAAATTCAACCGACTTATGCCTAACTACTGTTACAACAACAACTAAAAATCCATGCTTTCAATGGAGGTTTAAGACCTTGGTTTTAGGTCCACCAACTGGCTGGTGGGTATGTTTTTAAAACCATAAGCTAACACTAAAAATAACTTGTAAAAAACAACTGTGAAGTTGACATTTTTTTTTATTGTTTTCTACAGAAGTTTCTAGGTGATCTTGGGCTTGTAACTTGTCCCCACGTGAGAAAGGAAAGGAGGATATAACTGAAAAGGAATATATTGTCTTTTATTATCAAGAACAGAAGGTTGGAGGGTAATAATTCTTTCTTTTTGTTTATGTTTATTGTTTTTTTAATATTTTTTGTAGGTTGGTGTCATTGTTCAATGATAAGGAGGGTTGGTTTGTTGGGGATCTTTGGCATTAGTTTTGTATCCTTATAAGAGCCGGAGCTCCTTTTTCTCAATAATAATTTTGAGCAAGAATCACTTTTTTTTCCAGGTAAAACCCAGTTCTTGCATTCTCTATAACCTTTGCTTTTCTTAATTCATTTCTTTGCAGTAGTTGTGATTGATTATGTTTTTATGAAGTAGTTAATATTATTTCTGATGTGGGTTTTGCATTGATTACCAAAATTACGCATGATGATCAATTGATGTTGGTGATTATGAGTTCAATATAAAACTTACTCTTTTTATTGGAAATTTACTTCTTTCTATTTTTCTCTGTTCTTCCTGAATCCCTATCCTATCCTACCCCACCTCACACACACAAAACAATTTGTCAGAATACGTATTTGAGATTATGACATGATGATGCAAAATAACACTGGGAACTTGGGAGGGAGAGATGGTGATTGAGAAAGAAAATAGTTTGTTGGCTGTGTATATGGCAAACCATACGGGGGATGGGATTTATATTTCCTTTTTATATTTCTGATGCCTATCGTTCCCTTCAAGTCTGGCTTTCATAGTCTGACTAAGATTTATTCTTCATCCTCAGCTCGCAAATCACTCCTTTAATCCTTGGAATCACCGGTAGTGTTTTTGTGTTTGTCAACTGGGACCGGCAGTATTCGAATGAGTGCAGAAAACAAATGGCTACGTTTTGTTCGAGTTTAAGTACTGGAGGAGATTGCTAACGATTACCATATTTTCTTTCTCCTTAACAGTCATTCGAGCTTCCTAATGACAAAATGTCTTTAAACCAACCTTCTGTTTCTCTAAACTATGCAACAAACTTATTTTCTGGAAATTCTGTATCGACTAGTGACCATGTTGAAGCCGAAAATATCAGAAACAGAGACGAGATGGTATTTATTCCTCCATTTGGGGTTCCTGCAAGTATGCAGCAAATCAATAGGCAGTTACATGTGATGCCCGGTTATTCAGATGGTGATACTGTTTTGACAGATCCTCAATTTGTTAAACAACCAATCCACGCCTACAGCTCGGAACAAAATTCTCTGTATCATGGATTATCTCTCAGCTTGGGATCTCGAGTACCATCCTTGGTTCAAGGGCCATCGAATTTCAACCAGTACACGAACTCGAGACTCTCCTCCCCATTGAGTTTGCATGCTGTACATTCCCAGGCCCAGGTTTCTCAAATAAATGGACTAAAGAATGTTGAACATCTATCATTTGATTTAGCTGGAGGGACTCGGGATACTGTCAAATATGGAGATGTCAACAGTGATCATCTCTTGACAAGTCCCAAAGAAATACATTCTACGTCATCTCCACGTGAAGCAACAGGAATTACAAGAACGTTTTGGAACTCAAAGTATCTCAGTGCTGCTCAAGATATACTTAATGAAGTAGTCAGTGTTCATAGAGCTCTCGAAAAGCCAGAGAAACACCGGGACTTCAATTCACTTGGTCGAGATGGCTCCATAATGACGGATGTGAAAGGGGACTTGATGGCTTCTGAGCCTTACGAGTTAACTGTCAATGCTTCTTCTGAACTTTCACCTTCTGTACGACGTGATCTACAAAACAAGTTAACAAAAATATGGTCTATGTTGGATGAGGTGAGACCATTTGTATAGTTCCTTCAACTAATATTACTTTACCATGTTTTATCGTCTTAGTTCTCCTCTTTTTATGTCTAAGTCTCATTAATTATACTTGATTTAGAGTTTTCATTTATTTCTTTTGAACTGTTTGGGTTGTAGGTAGATACAAGATACAAATATTATAACCATCAGATGCAAGTTCTGGTATCATCGTTCGAAATGGTGGTAGGACGTGGTGCTGCCCAACCATACACTACTCTTGCCCGTCGCACAATTTCCCACCAGTTCCGCTGCTTGCGTGATGCAATCAAGAGGCATATTCAAGTTACTCAAAAAATGTTGGGGGAGCAAGATGTGACTTCGCATGGTCAAGGAGTGTTATCTCGTCTTCGCTTTGTGGATCAGCAACTGAGGCAACAAAAGGCACTTCAGCAGTTTGGTACGACTGGACAATCTTGGAGACCACAAAGAGGCTTGCCTGAAAACTCTGTTTCTGTCCTTCGTTCTTGGCTTTTTGAGCATTTTCTTCACCCGTATGTTATTGTTATCTACTATCTTCTCATGGACACCGTCAATTACTATAGAACAATGTCCTAACTACTAAGTTTTGGTTAATCCACAGTTACCCGAAAGACTCAGAAAAAATCATCCTTGCAAAGCAGACAGGATTGACTAGAAGCCAGGTATCTCTTCATATGTTTAAACTGTGATTAAGACCGTCAATTCATGTGTTTAAATTCTGAACCTTGATCTTTGATAGATAAAAATATTCTCGACTTTATCTAGCACGTTTCCTTCGCATAGTTTCCATGCAATAGTGTAAACACATTTCCTTTAGCTACACTGGTGACTTGAAATTAATAGTCATATTCGAGGCATCATGATTTAATAGGAGTCAAAATTGATATGTTCACGACTTGATCAGGTTGCGAACTGGTTTATCAATGCACGTGTACGTCTTTGGAAACCCATGATTGAGGAGATGTACAAGGAGGAGTTCCGGGATGCAGAAGCAGAACCTAAGATTTCGCCAGAACATGCAGCGGCAGCACAAGAGAAGTCTTCTTATGATGACAGAGAGGAAGAACTTCAGGGAAGCTTAATGTCTTCATCGGTGAATGGCAATCCCATGGCTCAGTCCAGTGAGTTTATGACTGATGTTATTTCAAGTTCAGAATGGAATGTACATGAAGCAAAATTGAGCTACCAGGCTGGTCCTTATCAAGACAATGAACTTAATTTCGGACTAACTGAATTACATCCCAAGAAACTACTTAATGTGGCTGATCATAGGATTTTCTCTGATGAAACAGTATCGCACGAGAAGACTGGTTGTGGGATTGTTGATGCTGCTGGTAATAGACATGATATTTCCATGTCGAGTAACGCAATTGGAAATCAAGTGTCACTTGCACTGGGGTTGCAACATTGTGAGAAAAATCCCCATCCAATATCTGGTGGAATGCTACCAAGCGAAGATGGTGCTACAGCTTCTTCAATGGGTCTCGAAAAATTGGAATACCGTTACATGGACCCCGTAAATCAACAGCACAGATTTGCCAATCCCCACCTCTTATCCGATTTTGTGGCATGATAAAAAGGTTACCTGCAACATGAGACGGGCAGAGATGCTTTGCCCTGTTATATTTTTTGCAGAGGTTTTTTTTTGTGTGCAGAAAAAATCAAGAAATCCAGAATTAAGAATGATAAATGTGCTCTGATATTGCATTGTATAGTGTGTAAAGTTCATGGAACACTTGTTTGTAGAGGACATTTCGTACAAATTGTAATTTTCCATTCATTGGATATGTTAATGCATGTATATGACTATTACCTTTTTTGTGACAAGTTTAAAAATATTAAAAGCAATTAGCCATCAAGAGTATTAATGTGTTATGAAAATATTGAAATCTTGTAATCTAATTTGTAAAAAAATAATTTCGAACCTGTAAATCTGCTCACAAGCTCACTAGGATATCGTACATGAATCGATTGTATGTTCATATGTTCGGGCCAAGTTCTTGCCCAAACACTGTCCGTTGAATGTTTAAATGCAAAATGAAGTCCTAAATGACAGGATGATCTGCATTCTATGAAAATGTGGTTTTAGTTTTATCAGATAAAGTTATAAACTAAGTTTCCTCTGTTTCATTTTTCTTTTCCTTGCTGGTTTCGACTTGTTTGATTCTTGTGGTTGAAAATGAATCTTATCAAGAGATTCTGGATAACCCAGGAAAGCAGAACTTTCCTTTGCCTTTTGCTAGGCTGTTTAGATTGTTCGGTCACTTTCATCTGTAAATAGCCTGGGAGTTCTATTGACCAACATATCTACAAAAGAAGAAAGTGATCAAGTACCGAAAGGGACAAGTGTGCAAAAATGGTAATCACGACTACAGACTTTTGGTCTCTTTCCTATTCTCCCATTTCTTTTAGCGAAGTTCGTCTCGTTTTTCTTCTCAGGGACGTATGCCAAGTGTCGAACTACGTTAACTCAACTTGTTCATGCTACCTTTTATGTTGAGCATATTCCTTATGATAAGTGGTATCAGAGCCAACATATTATCATTAATCTCAACAGCCACAACACCATTAGTGTCAAGCTTATTTTTAGCATTCTTGTCTTTGAAAGATTATGAATGCAGTGTCCTTTCAACATCATACAACAACAGCTAATATGAAAAAGGCTAGATATTCCCATATGTCTATGGATTCTCAATCAGACAATCTTAAAACTGAAGTGAGCAAAAGACACTCTACTTTTCCTTGCTTTTTTCTAGATGGCAGAAAACAATTTATCATGTTGGCTTATTTCTACCATGTGAATAGTAAGAGAGAAATTTGAGCTGAAAGTGCTATTTTTTGTGGCCCAAAGAAACGTATTGCCGGCATTAAAGCTGAAATCTTGATGCCTTAGCTTGTTGTTTAGTATTCAGGAAAAGGGGGGGGGGGGGGGGGGGGGG
>CAIGRP010098846.1:42995-56689 GCA_903798385.1 Fraxinus cuspidata
TGTGGTTACTTTGTGTGGTAGATGCATAAGTTGGAAATCCCAACTGCAGTCTGTTGTTGCTTTATCTACTACAGAAGCGGGGTATGTGGCTGCTACTGAAGCTATAAAAGAATCTTTGTGGCTCAAAGGCTTGTTGTGTGAACTAAATGAACTGCATGATCATGTTGGTTGAGAAGCCAAGAGTTATGATTTGATTCTCGATTCTAACTACAAAATCACATTTTAACATTCTTAAAATCTTGATAGAAACTTATCCGTTATATGAATTACGTAATTAATAGATATTTAGAATAATCGATACTTGAAAATAATTAAACAAGAATTTAAATTAACAATTTTAATATTTTTCTAAAGCAGAAGAAGAATTTCATTTGAGATCTATCATTGTACATGCCTACTTCTATAGTAAATAATATACTTAGTTTGATATATGCTAAAAGAGAATTATGAAAAATTGAGGTGTTGCAAATCCAAAACGGACATGAAATATTCTAAAAGATTAAGCACAATAATTATTATCTTTTATTTAAACTCGCGTATTCAACTTTAATCCAAAAATATATAATCAAAAAAATGAATTACTTCTTTACTAGTGAATAAATTATTAAGTTACTTGTTTAAAGGAGTAGAATAAATCATTTTATGTTCAATATTCTTATCATTTACATAAGATGATGACACGTTTAAACATACCATTATTGGAACTTTTATGCTTGATTGAGTCTTAATCAGATCGAATCGTGTATTTGAACTCGATGGACTTGATATCATATTAAAACTTGTGGGTCCATATTAAAAGATTAACACTATTAGAAATAGTAGTTTAAACTCGTATATGTTGGTTAAAATAATCTCCAATAAGATCTACATTAGCTTATTTTTTCTATTTCAAATGGTCGAAATTCTTTTTGATGTGTTCAATACACTCTTTATATTCCAAAATTAAAATAAATAATGGATTTGACCAATTCACTCTCTATGCAAGCTTCATATATTATTGCACAATTTTCTACTCATTTCTAAAAAAAAAAAAAAATAATAATAATACTTCTTTGTTTCCTACATCAAGTTTATCCATTTGTTAAAGGAGGAACAATAATTGCTTATATGAAAAAACAAACTAATGAATTTTATTGGCGTTATTTAAAAAGTTTGGCTCCTTATTTAAAAAAAAAAAAAAATCCTTGTTCTTTATATGGTAGAAGATATTCTCTAAAATAAAGAACATTATTGGATATACTCTAATATCCTTTTCTTTACTTAGACGTAGAATTTATCCATCAACACTTGAGTTTCATCTTAAAAGATCGATATAGTTAAGAGGAGTAGTCTAGACATTTGATCTTAATAGACTTTGCTATCATGTTAAGAGTTAAAGTTCCATATTAAAAGGTCAAGAGTAACACAAACCCTTAAATGTAGGTTAATATTCTTAACTTTATTCGACGCGAAATTTATTCCTCAACAAAATTTAAGATTATCTTCGTGTTTAAACAATGTGAGACTACTATTGACACATCTTCGACCCCCCCTTCCAAAAAAGCACCATTTCATGATAGCCCCATCAAGCGATCCAAAAGAAGATCACACCCCCATCTAGAGCCCACCCTTTTTTTGATCGTATGCAAACACATGCATGACTGATATTGAGCCCTTAATTGATTTTTTCTTTCTTTTTTTTTTCTTTTTTTATTAGAATATATATATTATCAAATAAGCACTAAAATCTAACTAACCTCATTTTGAGAATTGGCGTTTCATATCAAAAGGTGAAGCATTAGGTAAAGTACGGTTCTGTTTGTTTGCAACGAATTCCATGAAAAATGTAACATTCGAGAAAAATGAATTCCATTTTGATCGTTTGATTGCAACATGGAAAATGGTACAATCATTTGAAGCTACATTTTCTTTGTTTTCATGGAAAACGAATTCCTGTGGATTTAGTGAGTTTTTATTTTTCAATTAACATGTAATTGTAATTCATTTCCACCTTTACCTATCAAACGGACACTATGTGAAACCCAATTCTCATTACAAAGGCAAAACAATTTCCACATTTTGGCGACAGAGCATTTTTATTTGCACATCCTTCAACAATTTCTTTTTGTTCATTATTTCCTAAACATTAGTAACATATAAGTATTGCGACAGTATTGGTTGAAGAACAACACTAGGATGACATATTTAAGTTTTACGTCTCAAATGGTTATTTAAACTATATTTATTAGTTTTTAATAACAACGATGTTTATTTTTTTTTTATTACATTGAGGGAGGGGGTAGTACGCATCGAACCTCCACTTCTATGAGATAATTTCCACCGGTGTCACTAAATCCAAGTGATCCTGGCAACAATTGTGTATATTAAACTGCCCTTTTTTTATTATTTTTAAGGAAAATGATTAAAAAAATGTCAAGTTCTTTAACTAGTGCACGTAGAAAAGAATGTTAAATTAGATATTAATATTATGAATAATATTATTCATAGTCAACGACTGTAATAATCATCAAATGTGACAGCATGCTATTTGAGTCAACAGAATTACAAGAAACCAATGAGTATTCCCCTCTCAACTTGGAAACCTTTTTTTTTTAATTTATTTAATGGGGCTCTAATTACATGGTAATCTATAAAAGGTTAAACAATGTTTAGTTGATATTTCACTAAGAGTAATGCTATTCATGGTAAAGACAACCCTTATGTAGCTTTATTATTTAATGCACGAGACAATAAAAAATTATCACATTAATATATCAAATAACAAAGCGACACATGTATGCTACGTAACAAGACTATCGGTAGCTTTTACTATGAATAACATTATTCTTTCACTAATATTTGTGTTGTCAATCCTCTAATAACTGTGGCGTTGACAGCCTAAAACCTGTAAAGAAGTGGTAGGGCTCCTCCCATGGCTACTCTGGTAGGAGAATTAGGAGAAAGTTTTGAGTATATCATACGTATTTATATGGAGAAATGACAATTTAATATCTCATATCATAGTTACCTAATATTTATAGTCATCATTAGACGTGTCCTCGTACGTACACACCCTCATCCTTTCCTAGTATTCAATCGTCAGGACATGGTATACGAAAATATTGTGGTCCAATTAGATGGTGGTCATAAAGATCATAAATGTCTCAAATAAGTTTTCTATAGGACCATTTGAATAAGAATGAATGTGTGCGCATAGATTGCATCTTTCCTATCCCTGTGACCAGACAATAACCCAGTTGACCCCTAGGAGGAATACCTTCTGGAGAATCGAAGCAAATAGTATTTTGAACATCATAACCGATAGTCGACCAACCAAGACTCAAGACATCGAAACAACTTGGTCGACAACCCAAAATGGCTGCACCAATCCGATCAATCCTGGTGTCAGAGGGTGGTTTCATTTCCGCTATAATCATTTACAAATATGGTTTCTTTGGTAAAACTTAAAACAAAATTACTTTAAAAATAACGTACCGCGTTAAGACTGATTTGAGTTCACCTAAAACATGTTAATCTTGAACGTTTTTGTAGCCCCCTAAAAAGAGCATTCTTTCGTCTGTTGTAGTCCATTGATTTGGGAAATAAATGAAGAAAAACAAAAGCAAATTGCTAACTGGGATGAAGTCCATAGACTGATCAAGTATGTGACAAATATGGATATCTGTATATGTTCGTGGAGCAGGTGAAACTAAAACCAGAAACACGGTCACAAATTTCAAATTCTTCTCCTCTCTCCATCATCCATTTCCATTAAGGTGTATATACTACAAGTCGAAGGGGTCATGTTTAGTCATAAGAAGCATACGGTGGAAGTAGGGGGATTTGGTCGAAGAGCAGTTGGTATGATTCCATGATCTCTCTTTTTCTCTCCATGTATAAAGATAGGCCTTGCTTTAAAGGAATATCGCAAAGCAATCTACCGAAGAAGAAAGAGTGATTTAGTATTTTTTGCAGTTGTTAATGGCTTCACTCAAGGTGCTTTACAGTCTCATAGCATTTGTTTTTCTGTCTTGCTCTCTGCTAGAAGCTTTTCCGGGTTCAGGATATGGTCGGGGAGGCGGCTACTCGGGGCTCACCCTGGAATTCTACGATTATTCATGCCCACAAGCTAATGAGATTATAATGTCTGTATTAGAAAAGGCCATTGCAGAAGATCCCAGAAAGGCTGCCTCTTTGCTGAGACTCCACTTTCATGACTGCTTTGTGCAGGTAGCTTGATTGAAATTTCATTTACATAAACTAATTATTTTAGTAGAACTGAAGTATTTACTTTCATATTACTAATTCAGAATATGTTTATAGGGCTGTGATGCATCAATCTTACTAGATGATAGTGAAACAGTAGTTAGTGAAAAGAATTCTGGACCAAACAAGAATTCCATAAGGGGATTTGAAGCGATTGATGAGATCAAGGCTAAACTGGAAGCAGTATGCCCTCACACAGTTTCATGTGCAGACGTTCTGGCCCTTGCAGCTCGGGAATCCATCGCATTAGTAAGAAATTTCAAATTAACCTTCTGGTTTATTCAAAAAATAAGAATCCTATACTGCTTTTTACTGAGAAAAAGAAAAACAGTATTCCCTCATTTAAAACTGCATGAAGAAAATTAATCAAAACATATTCCATCATACCTTCCACACCTTAATTAGGACAAGATCAAATTTCAATTAGTTTTTACACAAAACTTACGAGAATAATGATTATGATACAGAGTGGTGGACCACATTGGGAAGTGCCATTAGGAAGAAGAGACTCGAAAACAGCAAGTCTCAGTCGATCAAACACTGATATTCCTGCTCCAAATTCCACCATCCAAATCCTTGTAACACAGTTCAAGCGCCAAGGTTTGGATGTTGAAGATCTTGTCGCTCTCTCTGGTAAAGACTATTCTACAAGAATGATTTTGCTCATATATTACTATCTCCCAGTTATCAGATTTACTAAATAATCAGGAAAAAGATCCACCATTGGGTAGTGTGAAAAGAAGCAAAAAGATGAAAAAACTGCTTATATGTATGATACGCTTATAACTTGTTAGTTTAATAATTCTCTCTCGTGTTAAATTGCAGGAGGCCATACAATTGGGGTGGCAAGATGTGTGACATTCAGACAAAGGCTATACAATCAAAATGGGAACAATCAACCAGATGCAACTTTAGAGAAAACCTACTACAGCGGCTTACAAAAAATCTGCCCTAAAGTTGGTGGAGATAATAACATTTCACCACTGGATTTTGCATCCCCAGTTAAATTTGATAACACGTACTTCAAACTCATATTAAGGGGCAAAGGGCTTCTCAATTCTGACGAAGTTCTCCTGACTGGAAGCATGCGCCAATCCATGAAGTTAGTGAAAAGCTATGCGGAAGATGAGGCTCTTTTCTTCCACCAATTTGTAAAATCTATGGTCAAACTGGGGAACATTAGTCCTCTTACTGGTTCAAAAGGTGAAATAAGGAAGAATTGTCACCTAGTGAACTGATCGGTAAAGTGTGTTATATGACTTAATGTGTGGTTTCAGTTTGTCTTTGTGCAAGTAAATTTTTGTATTTAAGTTGGTTGTGAATCAATCGATCAGTTGGAAGTTTCCCTCTTGTTTGTAATCTGGATGCTGTTGGCAATTATCTTTGCTGATCTCTAAAGACATCCAATATCAAAGTCAGTTGTAAAGCAATTAACTTTCTGTTAGGATGGTCGTTTCAACTAATATACTTTCAAAACTGGAAGTCAAGACTTAGCCCCCATTAGTGATTGATTTTGAGTTCTAATTTTGACAATACAACAACAAACTATGCAATAATCCCAATAAATTTGTGTTGGATCTCAAATTTTCAATCAAACTCAAAAAATATTGTCTTTAGATGTTCCTCAATTACAGCTCAAGATTTAACACAATGTCCCAGGTGGCCGGGGGGATCATGTGCTGTGAATTGCGTTTGCACATCATCCTTCTTTCTTCAACCCCACCCCCATAATGGCTGGCATCAACTCTAATGCCTTTCATCATGGAAACCTCTCCCCATAATCTGCAATGCAATTTCCTCTGGGGTAAAAATGTTTATGTATAAAATGAATCTCTGACTTCCACCAACCCATAAATTTAACTATAAACCATCTTCACAACCTTCAATCAACCATCACTGCCAACATCAACCCCTTACAGTCCTCCACAGTCTCCTTCCAGCACTCCCTTCCAATCTCCTAATTACACGAGTAGCAAACACAAATTCCCTCCTCTATTACATCAATTCCCAATCCACCACCTCCTGGCTCCCACCCGTTCAAATGCCCTATTTCCACTAGTAGCACTTCCAATGAAATCATAAACCATCCATCAGGTAAGTCCACTGTACTAGCAATAATGGTGCTGAAAATTGTCATGTTGAAACAACAGGAATCATATGCTACTGGTCAAGATGATAAATAATTACATTTCTATTCTTGTTCATTAATTTCATTATCTCCGTAAATTATTATTTTTCGTGTTTTATATTTTGTTTATTTCTTATATTGATTATACCAACAGATTTAAAATGGTGAATGTCGAGTTGGATTTTGAATCAAAACTTCAGATATCACAACACAAATTAATTTATTCGAAAGCCAAAGCACCTTGTTATCGTGTGGCAGTTTCTTCACATTGTTTTTTCTAGCAATGCATTGCATTGAATTCATCTCATCCCACATTTATCAAAAGCAAATCCATGATATTTATATGTATTTAGCCCTTGTTTGACATCCATTTTTTTTCTCATTCTCTTTCTCATTTTTTTTTTCTCTTTCTTCATTTCAACCACACATTCTATCGATAAAATAATATTACACATAAACCCAAAATTTCTCCTTACTTTTTAACCACACATTCTTCCATCAATTACTATTCCAAATCAAATTCTTCTCCAAAATGGGTGTCAAACACAACCTTAGTCTAGTCAAGATGAGAATGTTAAGGTAGATAAGTCGTAAGGTGAGAGAAGAGATTAAGAAGTGCATATATTCATGAGTTGGTTAAGGTGAGGATAAAGTTTGGAGAATCAGGCATCTGAGCAAATGTGGTTGGTCAGATGCATAATAGTTAACTTAGAGGAAGAGGCAATTACAAGTCACATGGATTGAGGTAATCTTAAAGGATTAGCTTTGTAATTTCAATCTGAAATAAGTATTGATAAGAAGTGAAGAGGAAAAAGAGACTTCATTAAAATCAACTTAAGATCAACATACTCGTATCCAAGAATTCATTTTTATCCTTCAAGCAGAATATTCAGCCCCACAACCAAATCAAATTTCATTTCTGCTAATGTTTTTTACTTACATGAGGCTTTGATCCTAAGACGCCAACAAAAAAATTATACTTTAAATCCTAAGAAAAACTGTGGTATTGGTTTCAATGTTCCACACTACTCAGTGAGTCACTACAGCTCATATTACTAATCTATACATTCAGTGGCTAAAACACACAATAGTTTTTGGGATACAATCTTCAAAAGTAATTTTAAGCAACCGAAATCATAAACAAGGTTTCTGAAGTATGGCGTTGACTCACTGGAAGAGGAATTCCTGCAATTAGGTTACTGCTACCGTGAGACACCACCCCACCTCCGCATCCTTGTCCCCCTGTCCCGTATTCACTGTGACAATGATATCAAATTATCCATTGTTCAATTCAACAGGAAAATGAAATTGGTTGAAAAATAAAACCCATGATATTAAACATTGAAAGAAGGACAAAAAAAATATTGAACTGAGCAATATATTTCTTAGCAGAGAATTAGGATTTCATTGGAATAAAACAATGGGAATGAATCCAACTCTCAGCACCTCAAAAAAGAAACCCTAATCGAAGGAACTCGCCGAAAGTGACCTCAAGCGATTGCCAAAAACAAAATTTCCGGGAAGATTGCAAAAAAAAAATTTGGACCATTTCTCGATTTGTGCGTGTCATCCTTGCGCAGGGGCCATGCTAATCTTCTCTGTATCGTTCCAATTTTATCGGATGTCCCCGAAGGGACGAACCCCACTCTCATCACCTTGAAATATAAACTGGACGTTATTAGAGTGTTTAGTCGATGTGGGACTAGAATAGTTGGAATTTAGTTCGAACAGTACAAGTTAGACTTTTGGGTCGGGTTAAGGTTTTAAGCTAGATTCGTCAAAACTGGATTCCAATGCAATAGGTACGAGTCCACGTGTGTTTATTTTATTTCAATATTTTGTTAAAGAATAAGAACATCAAATATACTAATATAGTTAAGTTGAATATATGTTATTAATTTAAATTGGCATTGGGAGCAAGTTCCCAATATACATGTATATTTATGTGCCACGGAGTTAATTAGGGATGACAATGAAATAAATATTTATGTACGCTGTAATTAATTTAGGACGACAACGAGATAGGATGAGGCCGCAATGTCATTATCATCCTCGTCCGTCGTAATTTTTTGAAAAGTAAGGAAGGACAGGGATTTTCAATTTATCATCTCGTTTAATTAATTGTTTATTTTTAACATCATTATTTTATATTTAAAAAATAATTTAAACTATAAGAAAAGGCGAAAAAAATAAATAGACTCGAGGTGGATTAGGAGATTTCAAGGCGGGGAGCATGATCCTCGCTCTTCCCTCGTTTTTTTTAGTAGGAATTTTTTTTTGCCATTCCCAGAGTTACTTCTAACAATGTATGCAAGATAATCATTCAATATTTGTGGAAGAAGTGAAGAAAGACAATAAAATTAGTTTCGTACTCAAGAAATTTACAGATAAAATGGGAACATTAGTCCTCTTAAATGTTCTAAGTGTGAAATAAGGAAGAATTGTCAACTGGTGAACTGAAAATTTATTCAGTCTCTAGATAGGGTGTTATATGACTTAATGTGTGGTTTCAGTTTGCCTTTCCGCGAGTAAATTTTTGTATTTAAGTTGGTTGTGAATCAATCAAATAGTTGGAAGCTTCCATCTTGTTTGTAATATCAGATACTGTTGGCAATTATCTTAACTGAACTCAAAATACATCCAATTTCAAAGGCAGTTGAACTTAGCCCCAGTTATTAGTTTTGGTTCTATTGTCTGAACAAAACAACAAACTAAGATTATAATTCCAAGAAATTGGTCTCAGCTTTCAAATTGTCAATAAAACTCGAAATCTTGCCTTCAGCGTGTTCTTAAACTCCAGCTAAATATTTGGCATAATGTCCCAGGTGAGTGGGGGATTCATGCCTTATCCTTCTCCCTCACCCCATCCCCAACAAGGTTGCTGCTGCAGCCGCTTGCACCGGTGCCTCTTGCTCCTCTCCTCCTTTTTCTGTTATTTCCACCTTTCTCCTTTACGTTGCCCCATGATGGCTGGCATCAACTGGATTCTCTTCAACAAAGACCATCACCATTTTTCCCACTTCTCCAAAATCCCACTCCAACAACCATCATCATGCACAACCTATCAAACAGTCGGGAGAGATGCAAACAAATAAACACACAGCGGAATAATACTTCTTCCAAAATCAAATAAGTAAAACGCATTTCCTGACAAATCTATATGATTAACCAATGTTCCTGAACTCAAAATTCGATCTCCACTGTTCAAATTGTAGTCCCGTGTCTTGTGGACCTCTACCCCAAATTTTAGCTTGATCGGACCATGGACCACGAGACAGAGCTTTGATGAAATCTGGGCACAGATTTAAAAAACAGATTGGACTCATATTTTCTCCAATCTTCTTGTATTTATATTCATCATTAGGTTAACACCTAATGGACTTTGGGCTATAATATAAGGAAATAACCCAACAAATCTCCCCTTCCGACTATGAGGACGAATTCGACATTCCACCAATTGAATAACGATCTTCAAGTTTTTTCTTTGGTAATGTCTTCGTCAACATATCAAAGCTATCGATATAAACTTTCTCAAGTCCAAGCAACTTCTCATTCAACGCATCCCTGATCCAGTGATATCGTACATCAATGTGCTTCGATCTTGCATGGAAATTGGAATTTCTAGCAAGATGAATAGCACTCTAACTATCACAAATAACACATACCTTTGCTGCTTGAAACAAAGTTCTATTGTGAATTTTTTTACCTATAGCAATTCTTTTAGTTGCCTCTATTGTTGCAATGAATTCTGCCTCTGTCGTAGAATGAGCAACACGCTATTGAAATTTTGATTGCCAAGATACAACCCCACTTGCAAAAGTAATCAAATAACCCGATGTAGACTTGTGGGAATCCACATCTCCTGCCATATTTGCATCTGTATAGCCGACCAACAACGATTGTCCATTTCCAAAACCAAGTGTCAAAAAGGCTAACTACACCAACTGCGTAGGCTATATCTGATCTTGTGCAAACCATTGCATACATCAAACTCTATACCAATTTGCAACCTCCAAAATCAACCCCTTCCACTCCTCCACGGTCACCACCAGCACTACATTCCAATCTCCTAAATCTGTAGCAAAGAGTCAAATGCAACCCCCCCCCCCCCCATCACATCAATCCCCAATCCACCACCTCCAAACCCTTGTAATCACCCATCTCCTGTACTAGTGATACTGATGAAACCATAAACCATCACCTAAGTCCTATTGCACTAACAACAGTAGCTCTGAAAATTCTCAACTTAATACTGGGCTGCATTTGTCGACAGCGTTTGGTCAAAAACCTACAAGTATATTCATGTTGAAACAAAAGGATTAATTAGACAACATGACATATGATAACTTATCTATTATTAATTTCATCATCTCCTTAATTTCTGAAATCTTTTAGTGTTTTATATTTTGTTTCATCTCTACACAGACTATACCAGTAGATTTGAAACGGTGAAATGTGGAATTGGAATTCGAGTCAAACCTCAAAATATCATAACACAATTCTTTACCTTGTTGTTCCAACAAAACGTTGCATTGAGTACCTCTCCTCCCATGTAAATCCACAGAGATTTATACAAAGTCAGTTTCATCACCACGAAAATGTTAAGGTAGATTAGTTGCAAAGCAAGAGGATAGATTTGTGGGAGAAACCAGAGAATGGTTAGAGACTGTTTAGGCATATAAGCAAGGGTGATTAGATGGATTTGGCTATGTAATTTCTATTTTGTAAGTGAAGTGGTAAAAGAGACTTCAATAAATTGAGTTAAGACTTGCATACTTGATACTTATAACCAAGAATTCATTTTTATCCATCAATCGGCATATTCTGCCCCCACAAACAAATCAAATTTCATTTCATTTCTACTGATGTTTTTTTTTCTATTTATATTAGCCTCTGATCCTAAGATCCCAACAAAATCATCCTTCAGATCATAAGAAAAAGCATGATATTAGTTTCTATGTTCTGCAATACTCATAAGTCTTTATACCTCACATTATAAATCTGCTCTTACGCAGTGATTACAACAGAATAGCTTTTTGTTCGACACAATCTTCAAAAGCAATTTAAAGGAACCAGAACAGTACCTCGCCACATTGACGAGAAAACTGAACGTGCCTTCTGTAATTAGGCTGCTACGCCACCGGATCAACTCCGTGTCGTCGTCCCACCCCTTGTTTATTCACTGTAAAACTGATACGAAATTATCCATTGTTCAATGCACCAGGAAAAGGAAAAAGATTGAATAATATGGCCCAAAAAAAAAAAACTTGAATGAAGCTCATAAAAGAAACCCTAATCGGAGGCACCCAAACCAAGAATAACCTCAAACGATTGCCAAGAATAATTTTCCGGCAAGATTGCACAAAAAAATTTGGACCATTTCTCGATTTGTGCGTGTCATCCTTGCGCAGGGGCCATGCTAATCTTCTCTGTATCGTTCCAATTTTATCGGATGTCCCCGAAGGGACAAGCTACATCATCATCGCATCCAAATATAAAATGAAAATTATTACTGTGTGTAGTCGATGTGGGACTAGAATAGTTGGGATTTAGTTCCAACAGTGCAAGTTAGACTTTTGGATCGGTTAAAGGTTTTAAGCTAGATATTTGGGCTGACCCATTCATACAAAACTGGATTACAGTCCATTAGATAGCGACCCACGTATATTTATATAAACAATATTTACTTTTAGAAAAATAAGAACATCAAAATTTGAATTTCTCGACCATATATTAACAAGATACCTCGCTACACCTTTTATATTCTAAAGAACTTCAAAACTCGAGGGTGCACGTGAAGAGTTAGTGATGGGAAATGGTGGTGGGAATAGACAAGTTGAACGAAATTTAAAATAGGAGACTAGTCGTTTCAATAAGTGGCAAAAAAAACTATACTCCGACACACTATTTCATAAAGAAGTGAGACAAGAACCATAGAAAATGATTTTATAAAAAATATAATTTTTTAAAATTATATTATCAATAATATAATTATTCAATCATCAATTTAAAAAAAAAAATTATCAAGTCACATTTATAGTTTTAACTTATTAAATTAAGAAATCTGAAAAAAAATTAATAACATACAAATTAAATTAATAAAATTACTGACCTTATTGTTGAACTATTCTGTCTTCTTAGGGTTTTTTTTTTTTTTGGTGGCTGCTCAGTTAGTAAAAGATAACTTATAAACTTTTTAATTGGTTAAAGTTGAAAATAAAAATTTAATAATTTTAATTGTAAAAGTTACTTTGAGATAAGTAATTTTTACTCGAAATTGAAAAAAAGTAACATATGCAAATATGTTATAAGTGTTATATCAACATCGTCGAAGTCCAATTTAATATAATGGATTGCATCTTTTCTTGACTTAACAAAGACTGTTACGGCTTACGGGAAATCTGTAACAATTTAATATTTTCATTTATCAAATTAGATTAAATATAAATTATTTTGGATAATTTTTGAATTGTTTGATTATAAGTTAAATTCAATTTGAAGATGGAGGGACATTTTACTGCGGAAACCTATCTATTTCCTTATCATGTGCTAGTCATGTGTGATGTCTATATTCTAAGTTCATATTTAATAGGTAATTTAGATTGAATATAATAATACTTTAAGAAATTTTTAATTTTTTTTTTTTTAAATATTCTCTAAAGCAGTTGAGTCAACCCCACGAAATTAATTTGGACGATAATTTAGTTCAGATGATTAAGTGACATCATTCATATTTATTCAAAGTAAGAAAAGTGCCAATTTGATTAGCTTTCATTAAATCTCAATAATGGTGTTCAATAATTTTTTATTTTTATTTTTTTCAACTTGGCGTGCAAGTTGCACTTTTTCCATTGCAAAAAACAGTTCAATTATTAATATAGAACAATATATTTGTTGAAAATAAAATTTAAATTAGTAACTTTATTTGTTCTGTAATAGGTTTAAACTTTTAAATGAATGCATAGTTTAGTATCAAAATAGATAATAAGGCGAGATTGAAAATGAATTTGGCATCTAGGCGCAAAAAAGAGTCTAACACAATTTAAATAAATAACGAGTTTCTAGTTCAACGTTTGTCTCTGATCAATAACTTCAAACAAATTGAGCACAACACTATTGTGTTGCCGCAACTTTATTTGACGAGGCCCTCCGAGACAATTTGTACATCACCATCCTTGCAATCTTGTAGAACCAGAATGCACTCACAAGCTGAAGTCCCACAGCCATTGCCTGCAAAAATGAAAATAACCGATATGGTCACAAATCCATAATAGAGTCCCACCATCACAACCGAATTGATTATTGTTGTGTACTTAATACA
>CAIGRP010098853.1:0-11436 GCA_903798385.1 Fraxinus cuspidata
AAATTTGTTTTTCTATTTTTTCAAAAATTAACTAAAAGTTCAAAATAAATAAATAAATAAATATTAAGGGCTAGCATTGTTTCTTTAGCTCTATGTTTCTCTCTTTATTTCTCATATTCATTTTCCAATCAAATAATGCTATTTACAGTCGCTCAATACTATAACCGCCCAACATGTGGAGATTAATGGGTTGATACACGAGATAATAACAAAAATCTTATTTTAATGCATCAAATCACTAACCACTATATATATGTCATGTAGGGCGACTACGGTAATAAGCAACTACAAATAGTATTATTTTTTCAATCACATATTCATACAATGAGATATTTTTTTACATAAATCCAAAACTTTTTTTTTTACTTTTCGAATATACATTCTCTATGAAATCATTATTCAAAATACTATTTTCCTAAAATTTCTCTTTATAATTACCATCAAACAAGAGCTTACGAGACAGTCATGTGATGATCAACAAAAATTGTAGACCTTGTCGATCAACACATTCCCATCTTACACACCTATCTATAATTAGTGTGGTGGTTCCTCCACAATGCTCTAGGGGAGTGGAGCGGAGCGGAGGAAAGGGGGCGGAGCAGGGCCCTCAAGATTGTGGTTAACTTTTTTGATAATTAGTGTGGTAGTTTAAAAAGTACAAAAGTTAATCATTGTGGAGTAGGCAATTTAAATTAATGTAATTGTGTTAATTGGAAAAGGTATAGATATTTTAGGTTAGTAATCCACCTGGCAGTACCGTCACCATTTTTTCTCCTTAAATTATTGATTACACTATGTTAATTAACCAATAAACGTTCATTTAGAGGCAATTTCATTGGCAAAACAGAACCTAAATGTATCGAAATGATGACATAAATTGAATCTAGTTGTGAGTCTCTTTACAACATGAATTTTAATTACTCAATTAAAATTGGGACATATACTCAACTACCTATAATTTTAACCTTTACATTTTTTTTCCTGCATTAAGAATATGGTTGCCTGATTGTTGATATTTTATTTGACTGGCCAACTCTACACACGATCGATCAATATTTTTATACATACTATGTTAGACCTCTAACTAGCACGCCGCCATACCTCTACGTAATCAATGTGGTGCAATCATTGTGTAATATAAACGTCGTACCAAAAAAGTAAATTAAATCAATTTAATGGTGTTAATGGGAACACTTTTTTTTTTCTTTTTAAAAAGAAAAAAATTAGACAACTTGACTGAATAACCCCTTTTCTCATCAACTAGAGATTACAATATGTCAATTAAGCAATAAACATTCATCAAGTGGCCATTTAATTAGCCAAAATTTACTAGATTTATCAGAAATGACAAGTGGAATAGAGATCTCAATATCAATAAATTATATATTCTTGGAACTACATTTTGCACAACCTTAAAAGTAACCATCTAGTTAATTAACTACAATTTTTTGAGCCCTAATGTTTGACTATAAGGCTGATACATTGTTAACTAATAGAACCTAATTATTATTTTTGTAATCTTGATTTTGTCCTAATTTTTTTTATATACAAAAAAAAGAAAAAGAATCGTCATTAGGATTTTGTATCACCATAAAAAAGAGAGATGTTACAGAAAATGTAGTTTGCGATTTTTCTCTTTTAAAGTTATTTTCATCATAATAAATTATTAAAGTGACAAACGAGGACATAATCTTGTATTGAAGTGAATCTCTATAATTTTGTATGTTCTTTTATGTCTCTACGTCATGATTATGGTTCTATTGTTCTTGGTGGTATATAGTTAAGATTTATAATTCTCGACATACATGACTAATTTCAAAAAGTAAAAATTAGGAAGTTGGTTGAGGACAGGTAATGATGAAAAATATCTTTTCCCTATTTATACAAGATATGCCAACAACATTTGTTTTCCTAATTATAATAATTTAGTCATGAAAAGATAATATACTTTTCTAGCATAATTTTGAGTTATTAAAAATTTTATTTAATAGGATATGGTTTATCTACAAAAAGATTTTGCTTCAAACATATCTCTGTCTTGCAAGTAATTCATCCCGTTTTGGTTGTGTTTTGGTACTGTAAGCACTTGTTTGGTCGCCTTTTTTTGTTTTTTGGAAAAATATTATTTTAAATAGTTACTTTTTAAAGAAAATGTGGTTAAAAAGTAGGAAAAATGTTAGGTTTACTTACGTATAGAATATTTTATTGTATAAATGTGTTATTAAATATGAGTATATATAAGAATGAGTTTTAAAAGAATGAGAGACAAACTAAAGCTAAATTGGACCATATAAATTAACTAATTAGAAAATTAAAAGTAGATATACTACAAGATAGTATTAGGATTGATAAAGTGGATAGTATTTTTAGTTTTTTATTCATATTTACACTCTTTCTCAAGCTAACCGGCTAACTTAATATGGAGCGAGGAATCCACCCTAATACTATCTATGTCGTACTATCTTTTCTAACTTATGCATAATTTTCTGTACGGTCTAATTCGGTGTGTCAAACTAGCCTTCGTGATATAAAATTTTAATAAAATAGCAAAAAGGGTATGCTTTCTTATTAGTTGTTTGAATTACCTTTGCTGTTAAAAAATTTAAATTATATCATCTCGATGTTGAACCGTTAGTGAGAGAGAATTAGTTTAATTATAATTTAAGTTCAATTCCTTTTGTCGCAAGTCGGATTATTTGTTATAGAGAGGCATGATGCGTGAATTTTTGTATTTTGAACAAGAAAACTCAGGTTTAATAAAAAAAAATTATATATATATAATTAACTATTTTCATTTGGTTGATAAGTATGTTTTTTAAGCTTAGCCAAACATTCTCGTGGTCTTGACCAGTTTAACATTAAAGTTGAGAAACGTGTAAGATAATGATTTGCCATGTATTTAATATTCTAAACATATTTAATTCCAATGTGAAGAGTGAAAAGATTAAAGAGAAAAACGAGTAAAGAGGAGAGAAATGAAATCTTGGTCCCATGTTTGGCTTGTTTAAATTACTTATTTTATTAAATATGATTTTTTTAAGTTATTCTTTTACTAACAAATTTATCTTTTTTTTTTGAATTCACGTTAACTTGCCTTTCAAAAAATTGAACTTTCAAACACAAAAAAAATATGTTATTGAGTAAGTTCTTTGACATAATAACTAAGGAATTTCATCAAACTTATAAGTCATCATTATTATGAAAATGAAAGGATAAAAGGGAATAAAATTTGTAAGGTATTATAACTTAGGAATAGTTTAGTTCGCTCTTATCTTGAGTTGGTGAATAGACGGAAGACAAGGATTGTTTTTCTTATACCCATGATCATAGAGTTATAGTTCCATTTAAACCTCTATGTATTTTCTAACTTTATTTAAAGATGTATAAATGATATATAAATAGATTTCTCTCGTCATGAGGCAAGGAAATCGGCACAAATAGACGATGACAATAATTTGATTCCTAAGTCCTAAGGTTTATATAACTACAATTTTAAGCCGTTGAAAATAAAATATTGAATTCAAATATTACCAAAATCAAATTATCGGAATTATAGTTTGTCAGATATTCGATGATCTACGCTTGGAAAGTTACGAAAAGAAAAACAAATTCTCTGCGTCTCTTTATTGAGCGAGTGGGAGTGGGGGTTGGATTTTTTTATATATTTCTTATTGAATGCGTGAGGATTGGAATTTCCTGTAACAAGTACATAAAAATTCTATAAGGATATAGATTCTTCGTAGAACAAATAGAATAATGATGATTGAACAGACTCAACGGCAGAAAAATTATGGATAGACAGACTTGATCACACTTGTTTGGGTGTTTTTTTAAAAAAATTATCCAATCATGTGTCGACACGTATTCCTATATTTTTTAACATGTTTTTGAAAATATTTTTGTAGCACGATTGAAACAAATATTGGGATCAATCCATGAATAGAAGCATCCGTCAAATGGTCGTACAAACTTTGCTGAAATATTTGACTACTTTTCCTTTGAAGCACATCAAACGTTTCAAACATCAGCACTATTGCAACTTTCAGATTTTTATGCTCTTCAATTCTTAGTTTCTTCATTATATGGAATCGGAATATGTACCTGGAAAAAGCACTTTTTATGTACAAATATGTCTAAAGAAATTAGTAGAGACATTTCAAGGTCATAAATGTGCTGTTATATTTCATATACAGTATTTAACGTGATTTTTTTATTATTATTTCAATGGCTATTTCGACATTAGGCCCCGGCTTTAAATTTTTAGGGTTCACGACTTTTCATTTTCTCCACATATTCTCATTATAATCCACAAGGACTTAATTATCACATAAATGAAATGTTGATGATCAAAATGCTAAGAAAAATGAAATACGAATCTAAGCACTCATTTGAAATAGAATAGAAATTGTACTCGAATTTCTCAGCTCCCAAAATTTAGTGGGTTGGCTTGTTCTCCCTCATTAATATTGTGCTCGCGTGTTGAAATTTAAGGAAAAAAAAATGCTATTAAAATTTAAAGATTACTATTACTTCACATTTCGAAGAATTTTTTTTATCACTTTAGCATTGACGAACCAACCATGAAATTATTTTAATTATTTGTTTATAAATTTAATATTTTGTTGATATTTGAATCCAGTGGCTCTACTTTTGATTTTTGCTTGTGATGTCGCAAATAGTCACCATCTAAGTTCGAAGTTTTCTAATTTAATACTAAAAGCCATTAAGAATCTTTTTTCAGTCAATTATTCTATGAATAATTGTTTTGACAAAGTTTGATAATATGATATCATATGTATAATTAGGTTGAAATTTGTGTCACTTGTACAAAATTCTTGAATTTTTGGTGAAGACTAAATCAAACGATGCAAAATTAATTTTATTAATAGAAGCAAAGGAAATAATTTTTTGTGAGTTAACATACGGAGGTAGTGTTTGGAAATTTAGTACATATTTTTTATTTTTCTAAATTCTTTAGCGTACTATATTTTGTGTTGCACGTTAAGCGCTTATTAAGCTTCTGTTTGGTAGCCATTTTTTAAATCAAAGAATGCATTTTTTGCCAGTTAGCAATCAAATTCAGCCAACTTTTTTAACTTTCCCTCTTACAGTCGTCTTTTTTGACTTCTTCAACGGTGATTTTTTTCTTCATTTTTGCTGAAAAATGGCTACCAAACATAATCTAAGTAAGCTTTTTAACAAATACTATTGATTTATCCATCACTTATATCAGTTAATCTATATATTAAATTGTTCATAAATTCTTACCAAACAAAGGCTAAGTGGATCGTGACACCACTTGGCCGTGTTCTAAATTCTTAATGATTTTTATTCATTTTCATTTCTATTGATTTTCGTTTTTAGACTCATCTTACCAAATGGGCTGTCATTGTGGACCTGACACAAAGCTTACCAACGGCAAACACAAAATGAAAGATTTTAGTCGAAAGTTTGAAAATCTAGAAAAACTTAAATGAATAAAAATTCTATATTTATTTAAGAGCTTAACAAAAATGGTATCATAATCCTTGTTAAAGAGCTTACTTGAAACGCAATAGATAATATGATGCGCTCAAAGAATAAAAAGTAAATTTACGCAATGTTAAAAGTATGATCTTTCTAGGCGACCATAAAATTTTTCTATTATGAGCACCGTGATAAAATCATTATCATTATAAGTGAATGAAAATCTAATTAGAATCTTAGAACACAAACAAAATGGTGTCAAATCACTTGATGAAAAAAATTAATTAACACACAATACAGAGCATGACACCTCGATACTTTAGAAATGTGACAAATACATTCGCAATTTCTAAAGCATAACCTCACCACGTAATTCACAAAAACCACCTGATTTAGACGAATCGTGACATATAAGTGAATGAATTCAATAAGAGTTTAAGAACACAATCAAATTGGTGTCATTATCCATTTGATGAAGATCTTATCTAATACGTAAAATAAATATGACACGCTTGAAAGTTTAAAAACTACATATATTTACACAATGTTAAAAGCACGATATCTCTATGCGATCCACAAAAAATATGTAGTATAGTTATCAAAACGAATCACTCCATACAGGAAAATAGAACTCAAGTCATAAATATGAAATAATAGCATATCACAACTCAATCCCATCATAAATATTTGTCATAACTTTTTGACAATATTATTGACAACATGAAACTCATATTCTCATTTGATAGTTTAAAAAATAATTAATCTTTTCAACTGACATTTTTTTGTCACAACCGACATTATCAATAATGTTGTACAAAAACATTGTACAAGTAGATTAATACTATTTGTCACACACACGAGAAAGCATAATAGGTATGCTGTCATATCACTAAATTTTCCAGCATAACAAGCCATTACTTTATGAATCTAGATTTTTGTTAATTCAAGATTTATTTTGTTCATGAATAAATAAAAGATAAAAAACTTAGGTAAGCAGAAACTAAATATTATTTCCTATCATACATTGTACTTTCCCCAAAATCTTGTCCTATTAACATAATATAGTAAATTAAGCAAATAATTATTGGATTCGATGAGGAATTAATAGTCTTTATTTTATGAGAAAGACCAAAATATGCCAATTCAAATGTATGTGGGATGGGACCATTGGACCTCAATTATTTCACTAAGAACAAATTGAGACTTTGAAAACTCCATGTGTTGACTATATATGCGGCAAAAAGTGCATTGCTCGAGAACGACATTAATTTAATTTGATTAGATAGTTTGACTATAGATACTCAAATTTAAAGATATTAAGATACTTATAATTTTTTCATTTCAAGTAAATGAAATTTTCCTCAATGTTTTTATAAGCATTATGAAGTTTTTATTATGTAAATGTTAAATTGTGAATAGAACCCAAAAAAAAAAAAAAAAATTGTGAAAGTAGAAAGACAAATAAGATATTCCTTTAATTTTGACATGCCAATATTAATGGTAATTGTTCATAAGCGTAGCTCATTATTTAAATTATTACTATATAGATTCATCATGTAAATGCATAAAAATTTTACAAAAATTTTAAAGGGCACAACCAACATGGTGTCATAATCCACTTGATTTAGAGCACACTTAACACGCAATAGAGAGCACGACATTTTCAAATGTCAAGAGATTTAACATTTTTCTACGCAAGCAATTTCAAAATCATGAGCTCTATTTGCGACCGCAAAACTCTTCTAGTATAAGTATAATGATTAACGACTTCAAATAAACGGTAAAAGATCAATAAGAATTTAATTAAGAAGCAATTAATGGTGTCAAAATCTACCCAATACTGTCTAGATTATTTAACTCGTAATTTCAAAAGTGCTCCCTCTATATAACACAAAACCCTCTAGTGTATAGCTATCAAGACGAATCACTTTCATTGAGAATTTTGAAACACAACCGACAATCCATTCGATCAACATTTTATTTAACATGCAACAGAAAGTATGTCACGTTAGAAAGTTGAGAAAAATAACAAATATTTGCACAATTTCAAAATCGCGGCCTATCTACAACACAAATCAAAATTCTCTACTATAGTTATCAACACGAATCTCTATGCATAAGGAATAAATTGGAAAGAAACTGAGTAAAATTATAATAAATAATACGCCACAAGTCAATACCATGATATTTGTCAAAAGCACGAGAAAGCATAATAGGTATGGTTTCATACTCAATAATTTTGCCCTCACGACAAATACTTTAATAGCCCCATGTGTTGACTATGCGGCAAGATGTGCATTACTCAATCACGTCAATAGAACTTTGATGTTACAAATAAAACAACATTAATTTAATATTTTAATATATTAATCAAAATTATTACTCTAAATTATTAACATAATGCGACAGCAGGATATTGTGAGTTTGTTATACAAAAGGATACTCTTGAATCCAGTGAAAATAATAATCCCGATGAAACTTCTAATTATCTATCAATTCAATCAATTCATATTCCATCAAGTTAAAGATTGTTGGGAATTTTTTTTTTTAATAATTAAAACCTCTTTAATTCTACCCCCGTCTATGCATAACGAATGGAAACTACCCTCGAAATATTTATTATAGTTAAACATAGATTCTTTGATAATAAAAAATACAATTTTATCAAAACTAGATCATTTCAATAAATCTCCTCTCGAAATATTTCTGTTAAAAGCTTCTCTTGAAATTTTTTTTAGTGGTTCGTAAAAATATATTATGAGAGATACTTGTATTAAGTGAAGATAAAAAAAAAAGGAGTCGCTAAAAATCTAACAATGGAATACAAATATAATTACTATGATACATTATTTGTTTCCCTAATAGTTCCATCAACATCGTGTCCCTTTTCTGAGTGCTTTTTGATAAAATTTTAACAAATTTCAGCTAATCAAATTGTAATTTTAACTATACACATTATCAAAATTTAGAACTTTTATCAATTTCTTAAATATTCACTTTTTATCAAAATTTGACAAAACTTTAGTTTGATACAGATTGGACGGCTAGAAATCGGTCAACTATTGTAGGAGAGAAGGTAGGACCCACAAGAAGACCATACTGGTAAATAAATCAAAAATTCAATAAACTATGGCTGTCAAAATATTATTGGCGCGACCCTTTTTTCCCCGCGTCACATCCAATCAGTTCCCCCCACCAAACGTGCTCCACTTGCTAGCTAAATGCTGCGAAGAGCCTAACCCACCATTGAGCTTCTTGAAAACAAAATGTTTTGACTATTTTAGCTTGTCTGTTGACCATGAATACTCAACTTGACTCAACAATATAACTAAATGAGCGATAAATATTTTAGGACGTCATTCTATTTTATTTAGATTGAGAAAATGACATAATAGTGTCGTTAAATTATCATATCCGATAATTTTTGAGTTCTTGATCGTAACTCCAATTGAAAAAGAGTCTAATAAAATTTCGAGTTAGAAATTAGGTATGAAAGATTAATCATAATGTTCTCATTAAGCATTCAATATGCTTCATAAACCTTTGAGTTTTTACCCAACACGTTTAGTAAAGTATATTAAAAGACGTTAAAATTTCTTTATTACGTGTAGCACCTTGAATGATGTTTTAGAAAATTTTTTAAAAAAAAATTCTTTTTAATAATTTTTCATAATATAATATTATTATTCTGTAAAAGATATTTTCAATTCTTGAAAAATGTTTGACCATTTGGGCCTCGATTACAAGTGACAATAGGATTTCGGACACGGATATTTGGTCCTGGTTTGGGTGGTGGTGACTCGGTGTTGACTCACTAGGGGACGCGGCGATTCTTGAGTGAGTGTCTCTACGTGTCGAAAGTGTGTAAAACCACCACCGTCCATGCAAAGGTGTGACACGTCTATGGGCCTTATTTGGATTCCCTATAGAGGAAATTATGTTGCGTGAATTTTATATATATATATATATATATATGCAGTTAATAAATTTGGAAAAAAGTGATTTTAGAAAAATCTGGGCCAAGCAAGTCCTTAAAACAATGATTTTTTTTAACAAATAGCCGGAGTTGATGTGCAGCAAATCAACAGTGGAAGGCGAAGGATGAGCAAAATAGTGACTTAATGGTTTGATAACGAAGCCTAGTGGTTCAATGACGATGGGTGTACGTTGAAATCAACAATGTATGTTAGCATTGGTTAAGCGTAATGGTGATGCTAGCGCATGATAGTGAGAGTAGCGACGACTAGGATTTTGTATGTGATACCGAGTTCTCGGTGATGTTTTTCGAGTTTGTTTTGGGTGCATGATATATGGTGGAGATGGTGATGCACAAGTGAGAGTAGTGGCAGCTAAGGTTTGGTTGTATGTGATTTTGAGATCTATGTGGTATGGTTTAGGTCGATTTTAGGTGCATGATTTTATGGTGGAGATGGTGATAATTGTAGATCTAGTGAGGTAGCCAGTGATAGCATGAAGATCTAGTCGAAATGGTGGTAGCTTATGGCAAAGGCATGTTGCAGTGGTTTGGTGGTGATGGTGGATCAAGAGATGGCGAAAGTGGTGGCGGATGGTGCATATTATCGTGTAGCACAAAATGTTACAAATGGTGATAGCAGCCGACAGTAAGGTAACAAGATATGTTACAAGTGGTGGCAATGGTGGTGTAACACTGCATGTTATATTTGTAATACAATTTGTTACAATTGATGGTGGTGACTACGTTGTGGTGATGGTAGAGATTTCAACGTCGATGGTGAAAACAAGAAAGGAATCTGCTTAGAACACTGTGTTACAAAGTGTAGTGTAAAATAAATAATAAAAAAAAAAAACAATATTCTGGTTGAAAAGGGTGGAACTATTTTGGAATAATTTTTTTTTTTCAAAGGCTATTTGTAAAACTTTTCCTTTCTAATACTTCATAACGTGATCCATTGAAATTTTGGGAATAGTTCGAGAGTTGTGTGTCATGGACACGGCATGGACGAATTCAGACAGGCCCAACACCACAACTTATACAGAAATGGTTGGGCCCATGTCGCCCATTTTCAGGTTGACAGTTGACAAGGCACTACGGCATGTAATATTGACAATATAATAAATAATATTAAACTTCTTTTCCTCAGTACAGTTTAGAAAATGTACTTCTTTCTTATCGAGCTAGTCGCAAGTGCATATTTTTGAGACTATCAAAGTTTTTAACATAAGAAAATAAAAGGGTTTCTCTACAATCAGGTTAGCAACAATTGAATGGAGCAATTCACCATTAATTCAATATAAAACCTATCATAAGAGGATATGCTAGCATCCGAAATTGGCACGCGTATGCCATCTTTTAGATAGTGTCAATGGCGGATTCAGGAATTGGATCCAGTTAGGGCGGCCATTGACTGTCACAATATCAATGTCGTTTATAAATAGTTAATTAAATATTATTAAAAATTCTTCAATTAATATATAAATGTACCTAAAACATAAATCATATAAAGTCCTCAATATTCACAAAATCTCCAATTTTCACAAAATCCATAATCAACATATATGATATCACATATTCTTAAATTCACAAAAAAATTCCAATTTTCATAAACACTAACAGATTGCTCACGAGTCACATACGGACTCACAGACCCGATAATATTAATTAAACATAAAAATATGAATTCATAAATCATAATTGACTAATTTAAATAATAACTCATAATTTCATAAGTATTAAACCAAAAAAGAACTAAAACAACAAAAAATAAAAAATAAAATTAAGAGAGGCAAGAGGCTCACGTGACACCGTTACTAGTGGATATCAGTTACTGGAGATGCAGTGGTGGCGTAGTGCGACAGTGGTCAGTGGCTCAGCGTCAGCGATGGCTCAGCGTGATGGTGTTGTTCTGGAATATAAAAGTCTCCTTTAAAAGTTTTGACAAGATTACCTTAAAATAATTTGGTAGCGTAACAATAAGATCGAAATGATAG
>CAIGRP010098854.1:0-17663 GCA_903798385.1 Fraxinus cuspidata
AAGAGCAAGTGATGGGACAAGTCTAGCGATAGACGATGTTATAATTGTAGTAAAACTAGACATTTTATTATGGATTGTCCTAAGAAGAAAAGGATAAGCAGAATGGTAAGTTGAGAGGCGAGACGAATTTCTCATTAGGGTCGAGTGATGATCTTAGTGAGGTTTATTGAGTGTAAACCTAGTTACTGTATTTGCATCCGTGTGTAATCTTTTCTGCATGTGTGTGATTGCTCAATTTTATTGCATGATTATATGTTGCATTTTCAATGTGTTTGATATGTGCATTGGCATGAATTGGAGCTTGGTGTAATTGTTTGCACGCATAGTGGGTTGGGATGTACTAGCAGTGTGGTGTATGTCTTTTGGTGAGATGGAGTATAGATACATTGGGGTACATTGGTGGTTTGTACCGGAGATGTGGAGTGTGGCATCTGGATCACGAGTGGAGAAGTGATCAAATATTGGAATCTTTTATTTGAGAAGAAACCCTGATCAGGTGGAGTGTGAGAGAGACACTTCACCCTGATCAGGTGGAGCGTGAGAGATGCACTTCTATCACTTCTGTTAGGTGGAGACCCATTATCCACGTAGGTTGGGAGAAGTGACGAGGTGATAGAGGATTATCCCAAGGATATATTGATTAGACTAGTGAGCACGGCGGGCGATGATGTGAGATATGTGTTCTCGAGGTGTGAGCAACACAGAATGAGATAGGATAAGTGTGGTGAGATTTTTTCATGTGGTCATTTATGCATTTGTTGCATATGTGTTGACATGTTGATTAACTTGGTGTTAATATTTGGTTCTATGTGAACATGTTTTGAAAATATCTATGTGTTATCTTATATATAATATTTCTATCGCATGTTTATTTTCTCTTGATTGATTGTTGTGATTATCTGCTTCTACTGAGTGTTCTTGATCTTAGCCCTGGTGAATACATGGAGTAGGTATGTTATGTGTTTTGGGTTCGAAACACAAGTTAAGGTCTGTGATTTCAATTTTATTTATTGATTACCTTGATTATGAAGTATAAACTGTTTTTTTTTCAAGGTTAAGATATGTTGGGTTTTGATACCCAATAAATCTCGGGCAATGATGTTAAATCTATTTTTTATTTGGATTATATTTCATAGATCTCGACCAATGAGTGAAATAACTATCAACACAATCAATTTATAGGTTCAACTTGAAAAATAAGTCGGGCCATTGGAAGCAACTGAATTAGTTAATGTTGCTCATGACCACCATAATCCTTGGATGGCCCTTTTAATGTGCTGGCTCATTACTTTGTCATTTGGTCCAATGGATGATATAACCTAACCTATATATATGTCTATTCCCTAGTGTTGGAATCGTGTGTGTGTTTTGTGAATTGAAGGAAGAGATTGTGGCTACCTGTTAAACCTTACTGCCTCTGCTTCGTGATTTTTGCCTTGCATTTTCTCTCTGCCTTTGTGGCTACTTTACAAACACCACCATCTTATGTTATTGTGGGTATATTATAAGTGTCAACCAAAGGGTTATAACATTAGTTGTTGGGTCGGAGAAATTGGTTTATTGTGTTTAAATTGACAAGTTTAATCTGGGCCCGGATTCTACAAATCAAAGGTTGATTTTCTTACAAGATGGTATCAAGCTAGAAATCCTGGATATCATATTTCAAAACGCCCTATATTAATAGCTTTTGCCAAGCCTAGCTTAAGTGATAAAGAAGTAATCATTGTCAACCAATCAGATTGGATTCAAGTCCTTTTTGGGGAGGGGAGGAAATCCTTGTAAGTGTTAAGCCCAAGTCTAATCGATTTATGCTGTAAACACTTTTAATATGATTAATTCATTTTATCATGGCAAATCTATTATATTTAATTGAATTAATATTCTATTAATTTAAAAAATAGAGTATTTAGATTCAAGCGTTCATAAGAAGTTGTAATTGTGAGATACAAATTATATATGATTGAATTCAATCATTCGTGGTCATAAGTAATAATGAGATACAAATATCGTTATTATGGATAGATTATCACGTGTGACATTTCTTACTTGTGAAGTAAATAGCTGATATGATAAGTTAAAGTATAGTGACACTTAAATAACACATGTATGTTTTGTTAAAAGAACCGCTAAACAGATTCCACAGATAATTACCAGAGTGTTAGTAGTTAATCTCTAACGTTTGATAGTGATATTGTCCATTCAACTTGAAGTCATTATAGTATCTTATATGAGGACGCTCATACTTTAGTAGTGTTAGAGGTTACTCTGTAAAGAGTCGTTAATATAGTATGGTCAGGTGTGTCAAGAATCATGTGAAAGCTGAGAATGATCAATAAATGATTCATTATTCATAGATAGTAAGAAATTGTGATTTTTATTTCATTCAGTTGAGTTGTAACGAAGTCCTTGGCCAATGTGTACTTATAAAAAGAGTTTTCGACTTATATTGACTTACTAGTTGGATGAAAGATGTCATCGATAATTGAGATTCATATATTTCATATCTCGTAATTGATCAAATCATATTGACGAAGTGATTATAGTTTCACGGTAAACGAAATTTTTTTATTTTATCATACCACGTGACATTGCTCGTCACATGTGCTGCCCGATACATTGTTAGTGTCAATTTGGCATGACGAGTGTGAATTGATGAAAATTTAAAATGATTATTTTAATTTATTGATTTTGATTAGATCAAAATAATAGTTCATATTGTTAGACATCACGAACGGGCACCTAATGAGTCGCACACAAAAGAAGAACTGAAAAAATGATATTACTAATTAATTAATTTAAAAGTGTTGAACATTTGTATAGTTAATTAATTATGTTACTTACTAATGAGCCAAATTAATTAATCAGATTAATTAAATATTGGACTGAGTTAAGTTTAAGTATCGGACAAAGCCCACTTTGACTTTTATTAATAAGCAGTTAGTGTTTGAGAATTCATGTTCAAAAATTAGCAAATGAGTTTGCAAAATTTAGCAAATGTATTATTTTTATAACAGTTTTTATGTAAACACAAAAAAATCATTGGTGTGAATTAAAACTATTTTTATTTTTCGTTGTGCATGATTAAGAAAATTCTCAATAATCCTTTGATCACCTAAGAAATTAAATCCTGAAAATTTGACTCACCGGTAAGGGCATGGTTTCCCGACTTCTAAGGGTTTTCCCGGTTAAAAAGATGGAAAAAGCCCCAAGCACGAAAAAAGTTTGACAGATTTTTTATTGACGGCGACATGGCAAAATGTGATTTGCCTGTTTTGTTTTTATTTTTTCCATCTTTTAATGAATCTCTGCCAAGTGTTGTCAGTAAATATTTTATGTCAAATTTGTTTATAATTCTAGTATGATTGTAAAAACATTGTTTGTCCATCTTCATAAACATTTCAACTTAATATATAATGTGATAAACGAAAACACAAATATGAACATGAAAAATATTCCTTTGTCATCTGAAATGTCCAGTTGTATTAGCTCGGTTTACAAAACGAAGTTGATTGACCAAGTTATGATCTCACTTAAAGTTAAGTGAACAATGTGAAATCTTGCCTAATTCTTTTTTGAAAAGATTGATAAGAAAAAGGAAAAATAAAATCATATCCTTGCCCTGAATCATGTCCGATTACGTTTCCCGTTGATCACTGGTCTTTTCGTTAAACTTTTATTCCCACTGCTTCACCCATAAAAATGAAACTCTAATGACAAAATTGGAACAAAAAGAAGTGCTGAATAAAAATATCCGCACAATGAAGGAGTAGAAACGAAAAATTAAAACTAAACAAACGTAATAATTCAACATTTCGACTCCGCAATGCAGCAATTTTATCCCCAAATAAAGTTTGATCTGCCTAACTTTTTACGAATATGAGTGACGTCTTCAAAATAAAATGCACTTGTATAAATCTCAATCTTTTTTTGGAATTACTCCTCAAGAACAATGTAATGTTCTGAGAAACCGATTGGAAGAAGCTGAAAATCGGCAGAAAAAACTTGACAACTTGAAATCAATCAGTAAAAACTTTATTTTAAGTTTTCGGGTCAAACCGAACCTGTTGAGAAAACCAAGACCATTGGAGGACTGTGCAAGTGGAGGTGCACCAAGTGGAGTGGTGTGTGAGGTCGGCGCCAGAGGATGACGGCGCGTTGGGCAGTTTTAGGCTGTGGATTCTTCAGGCAGTTTTCTCCCAATGATGGGACGGCCCCTGCAGTGGTGTCCATTTTTATTTGGAGCAATACGGTAAAATTTGGACGATTTTACCCTTGGACGTTAGGGTGCCGGGTGTCGTTTCACGTTGCCGCAGCTGATGAAAGCTTTGGAGGGAATATTGGTAGCCCTAAAGTAGTGAATTCGCATCTCTCTTAGTTACAGACCCGTAGATATGGTCCACTGAGTATCTCGTTCTTTCCTCCATATTATTGTAGTTATGGTTATCGTGTATGATAGTTATTTACTTTTTGCATTATAAGTCATCGTGTGGGATGACATTAGGATTGTGATTACTGTGAAGGGATAATCATTGTCTGTTATTAGACGTAGGAATTACTTGTTAGTTATTTACTTTGAATTTTTTGTGAATTTGTTGTGAATTTGTTTCTTCACTATTAGAATTGCACGTGATCTTATGAAAGTTTGCATGACTATTCTATGTGAATTATGTCTTTATTTTACCTGTGATCGTCCCTGATTGCATTTTGTATTTCATGCATTTTTTTAGTAAAATAACAACACATTTTGAGTTGTGTTTTTCAAATGAAAAAATGTGATATTCAATTTGTCAAAACATAATTTTTTTTTTATAAAACTGTTGATGGCAAATATATGTCTAAGGCAAGTGAGAAAAATAAGATGTTCAACATCATTATTTTTTGGATATGTTGAAAGAGACTGGTCTAAGAAGGATAATAAAAGAAAAGATGAGGAGAGAGGTCACACGAATGTTGCCAATGTTGCACTGGGTTGAGTTATGACCCGTGTGAGATTTATTGAGAGTAAACCTGATTACTGAATGTGCATCCGTGTGTAATCCTTTTTGCATGTATGATTGTTTAATTTTGTCGCGTTGATATATTACACTTTCAATTTATTTGGTAACTACATGAATTGATGTAATCTGAATATTGTGTGTAATTTATTTATTTGCATGCATAATTGGTTGAGATCTAGGCGTACTCATTTTGCTCTGTGAATGGTGTGAGAAGGTTTGGTAGTGAGAAGAAAGAGGGACACCCATTTTCTCCTTTATCTTTGTAAGCCTATGTGGTGTATGAGATCATGTGAGGCAATTATGCAAGGGTTATCTTCTTTCTCTTTATGAGCCTCTTTTGTAAGTGTAGTAAGGTAACGAACTCTTTCTTCTATTCTTTTTGTGAGTGTCACCTTCACCATTCCTTTTGTGGGATAAATCCTTTGTGAAATTCTTGAGTATTGGTGTTGGAGTAACATTGTGGTGCGTGAGTCAATTTAAATCGATCCCTAACTTTTGTTGTCGCCAAATGTGTCTATTTGCCATAGTGAGTTTAAGATGCATTAGCAATGACAATGTCTATTGGTAATGTAAAGTATAGATGCATAGGGGTATAATGGTGGTATGTACCTAGGATATGGACTATGACATTTGGATCACGAATGAAGATGTGATTAAATGTAGGAATAATTTATCTAGTAAGACCCTGATCAGGTGGAGTGTGAGAGAGACACTTCTATCACTTCTATTAGGTGGAGACCCATTATCCACCTTAGGTTGGAAAATGTGATGTGGTGATAGAGGATTATCTCATAGACTTAGAATCTACTATGGTTTATGAAGTTAGTGATCGATTTAGTGAATATGGTGGGCGTTGAGAAGAAATATGCATTCTCGATATGCGATCAACACGGAATGAGATATGATATATATGGTTAGATCTTTTCGCGGGATCATTTATGCTTTTGTTGCATATGTGCTTTGTCATTTGATTAATTAACTTGGTGTTTGTTATGTGAACATGTTTGAAAATTTTTGTATGTTATTCTATGATATATCTTTATCGCATGTTTATATGCTCTTGATTGATTACTGTAATTACTTATTTTTACTTGGGTGTTCTTGAGCTTAACCCTGGTCAGTATATGGAGCATGTATGGTATGTGTTTCGAGTTTGAGCACGAGGTAAGGTTTATGATACTAATTTTATTGGTTACCTTGATTATGCTAATATAAACTGTGTTTTGTTTGCTTGAAGGTTGATTGGGTATTAATGTAGAGATTTGTTGGGTTTTAATATCCAATAAATCGGGATGATGATTTAAAATGATGTTGGATAATTTTATATCAATACCTTAATGATGGCTCGACCAGAAAATAACTGGGGCCACTAAAAGCAACTTAATTAAATTAATGTTGTTCGTGGTCCAATACTTTGGACTGCCTATGTTGTGGTTGGTTTTAGATTGGTGGTGATATGTTGGCCCATTTATCTTGGTTGTGTCTTTGGCCCATTTAATGAGACTTGGCCCAATTACTTACATTTAGCCCAATTGGAAGTGAGCCAATTGGCTTGATATATGTTTCATCTCCTCCTAGCAGTTCCTCTGTGTGTATTGCAGAGAGAAACATGTGTGTGAGGCAAGCTTTCTCGCTTGAGCGATTACCGTAGTTCCTCTTATGTTTTTCTCCTTTCTTAGTGGATGCAATCAACACCACCAAGTGTATCACTGCAAGATTTATGGCAACCAAGTGTTTTGAAGTTGTAGGTCGAGCCGAGCTCGGTTGATGTTCGTTTGGTTGAATAACTCAGGAATCAAGTTTTCTCTTGAATTTTAACAACAATTGACATGACAAGATATTTGAATACGAAGTTAAAATAAATATCTTGCACAACGGTCGATTACATGGTGCTCAACTTGATTTAGAAGATGAAGATGAAATAAGACAAAGCACAATGTTATATAAACATAGTTAAATTAGTCTCCTTTCACTATTTAATAAATCATGAGCTACTTTCTTATGTTGTTGACTAGATAACGTGAAAAACGTCATTCGACAAAGATAGATAACATCTTTTTATTTAATTTGCACGAAAATTCCCTTTTTATTTATTCCAAAAAATCAAATATACATATTATAGGTCTCCAGGACCTCTTTTTGTTACAAGAATATTCAAAACTCAAAAGAAAATTGTTGCTTAGTAGCAAAAATAAAAATAAAAATAAAGACACATTTATGGACCTTATTACTTGATGAGGGACGAGGTTACACATCTTCGATAAATAAGAAAATAAAAATTATATACATTATTTTTTGACTTGTGGATGTGAAAAATTAAAATATCCGAAAAAAAAAAAAGGAACTCTAAGAACATTGAAACTTTTCTCTACTGATCCAGATCCACATATTGATCCAAAAAATATTAGTGGTTCTTTTACAAGTCAAACCTTTGTTTTCTCATATAATTTACAAGTAAATATTTTCAACCCTATTTCCATATAAGAAAATAAAAACAGAAATAGAAATGCTTAAAAATTAATTGGATGGAATAAATTTACCTCCACTCGAAAAAAAGTGAAATATGAAGTAGAGATTAAAAAAATTGAAAAAAGAAATTTAAGGAAATAGAGATAGTCAAAACTCTTGTGTATTTATTAAGAATCAAAGCTCTAGGGTATAATTAGAACTGCATTAATGCAATTTTTATTCACAAATAGTATTTAATTTACAAATGTCTCCCTTGAACATAAGGGTTCTTTGATATATGGTTGAATTATACTATTCATATTTATTTTGAGTTTGATTCCATATCAGCATGACATCACTGTTTTGATTGCACAATGATGTATCATTATGTTTATAATTACCTCATAATAGTACTTACACATGAGGAAGGCTACACATATTCGATGATTTCGAATGAGGATTCATATTTTCATCGGCTGCACTCGTGCAAATAGATTTTATGACATTTCGAATATAGCAATTTACAACATTGCACTAACGAAATTCCTTCCTAAAATGGAGAACACCAATAAAGCTGTCTAACGGTAATTGTTGCATTGATTGTTTGGAACCGATACTTGAACGGTTGCTGCAAGTTCGGATATTAAAATAGACTAGTTTAAAGAACTACAAAGCTTTTTTGACTCATCCAGACTTCAATTATGTCCAAATATAACGTTAGTTTCAAACCACTCATTCATCGAAAACGACTTCATTTTAATGAAGGAAGCTTTTAGTTTATCTATTTTTGCGAGCATCGAAATGAAAGTGACATGCTCATAGGTGGAATGCAACTATCATCAAAATTTTGCAATTAGATTCCCTCGATGGAGAGGACATATTATAACATTTCCATCAATTTTGTCGGGTACTCACTCCAAGAATTTTTTGTTTGCTGCAAATTTGGAGATTCAATTTATCAAAACAAAACAATCTAAACAAACGTATTAAAATTCACCGTTCCGAATCCATGATGCTATGATCTTATCCGTAAATAAAGTTCCATTGCCTAATTTGTTAAAAAATGGGTGACGGCTTTAAAACAAAATGCACATAAATATATCTCAAATCTTTTTTCTAATAACAACTCTTTAATAGCAATGCAATGTTCCGAGAAAATCATGTCATCTAATATTGAACTATTACCACAATTTTTGACTCACATTATTACTGCAAGATGAAGAATATTATAATTGGATGGGAGAGTGCATTTTGTGGTGTGAAGAAGATGTATATTCTTTACAATTTGTAGAATTATAGAAACTATATCATGTAGAGACCTTGAACTATGTGCATTGCATCTGCCTACATAATATATGAAATATCGATCGCACGATAGTATCCCTACCTCTATCGTAGATGATACATGAGTTGTCCAATAATGTAAACATTTCTGCAAAATGGACAACTTAGGGGCTGTTCTCTTTGTGTTTCAGTTTTGTGTTTTGAGTTTTGAATTCATTTTGTGTTTTGTGTTTTGAATGTCTATTTTGAAATTTTTGAAAATGTGTTCTTTTTGGTATTTTGAAAAATAATTTTGAAAACGCCGAAAACGCGTTTTGAAAATTTTGATTTCATTATAACTGAAAACACCCAAAATGACAAATTTGTCGTTTTGGGTTTTCTTTACAAATTTTTAACTTGTTTTCAAGAACGTCGAAAATGGGAAAGAGAACGCGTTTTCGCTGTTTTAGAGAACATGCCCTTAGACTTTTAGCATGCCATTTTGAATATTTTCCTTTAAATTTATGAAAAGTAGACATTTTTCATTTTCTAACTAACACAAAAAATGAGTGATGACTTTAAAACAAAATGTACATGTCTAAATCTCAATTTTTTTTCTAATAACAACTCCTTGATAGGCGATGCAACGTTCCGATTACTACAACTTAGACTTTTGGCGTGCCATTTTGAATATTTCTCTTTAAATTTAGGAAAAAAATTTCATTTTCCACCAACCAAGAATAATTTCCGTCAACTTCACCTCAAACTAAACTAAATATATATATTTATGAATTATGCATTTTTCCTCGCTGATGCCACAACCGGTGAATAATCCATATGAACTCCATTGAATTCGTCTTTTTTGGCCTATCTACGTATGCTTGAAACTTTCCATTAAAGAAATTAGGAAATAAAAAATGAGGTTAAATTAGAGTGTAAGACCGAGCAAAAGATAGGGTGAGAAAAAAATGACTTCTTCCGAAGAAAAAGAAGCAATGTAATTAAGAATGGTTCATTCTTGAATAAAAAATTGCTTGACTACCTGCTTTAACAGTATTAACTTGATGACAATTTCAAAGATGCTAAACTATATATATGCTTNACTACCTGCTTTAACAGTATTAACTTGATGACAATTTCAAAGATGCTAAACTATATATATGCTTCTTTTCCAAATCAAAAACCTACAGTTTCTAATCAAAGCAATAATCCCACATACGAAATTAGTCGTCAATTTCATCAAGATTTCACTTTTTTTGAATATTTCTTGGACCAAATTAAGTGATGAAGTATTCTATTTGCTTCCTTTTGGCCGTTGCCCTTGTGGGTTTGGCTTCTTCATCGGTCCATGCCTCCGACCCTAGCCCTCTTCAGGATTTCTGTGTTGCTGTCAACGATTCCAATGCTGCTGGTAAATAACCATATCAATCTTCTTTAATTTCTAGATTTTTACAATATTCATATAACTCATATAATACACGACTTCGTTTTATGCAGTGTTTGTAAATGGAAAGATTTGCAAGGACCCGAAGATGGTCACAGCCAACGATTTCTACTTTTCGGGTCTCGACAAGCCTGGAAATACATCAAATTCTGTCGGATCAAGAGTGACTCAAGTGACTGTCAACCAACTAGCAGGCCTCAATACGCTTGGCATTTCTTTAGTCCGCATAGACTATGCACCGAAAGGCCTTAACCCGCCCCACACGCACCCTCGTGCAACTGAGGTTCTTGTCGTAATCGAAGGCACTCTCTACGTCGGCTTCGTGACTTCCAATCCTGCAAATCCAAACATGAAGAACAAGCTCTTTACCAAAATACTGCATCCAGGAGATGTTTTTGTCTTCCCTGAAGGCCTCGTTCATTTCCAGTTTAATGTCGGGAAGAAGAAGGCAGTTGCATTCGCGGGTCTAAGCAGTCAAAATCCTGGCGTCATAACCATTGCAAATGCTGTTTTTGGATCAGATCCTCCCATTTCTCGTGATGTTCTTACAAAGGCATTCCAGGTTGACAACAATGTGATCAAATATCTTCAATCACAGTTCTAGGAAGGGAAAACACGGTGTCCATTTTTAGTAGTAACCAAAGTATATTTATTTGGGGTCCTGATGGAATAAAGTTCATGCATACTCTTAACAATCTTTATTAAGAATAAATGGCGATATAGTATTTATGCATTATCTTCATGATTCTTTGTATGTCTACATAAATTTTATGGATGAAAGATATATTTATGTATTGCTGTCCTGTTGTTATAATTATTAGTTGTTAGCTACCTTGGAATAAAATGATGACGGCTGTGATATAATTAGAAATAAATTCGTACGACGACATTTTATTGGCCAAAAGTTTAAGTATTTTTCGATCTCTTTTTCTTTTTCCTTTTTCTCATGAAAATTGACACAAATGGCAACAAATCCGACATTCACATAATTATTATTGTATATTTTCATTCTCTAGTAACGTTTTCTGAAGGATCCCCGGTAAATACACGGGTATCAACCTTCTCAGTTGGCGTGAAATGACACTTGAATATGAAGTTAACATAAATACCTTGAGAAACGGTTGATTACACGGTGCTCAACTTGAATTAGAGGATGGAAATGAAATACATAGTGAAATTAGTCTCCTTCCACTATTTAATAAATCATGAGCTACGTTCTTTCATGGACGATTTGGCCATTTGCAACCGTGTGTAAACGTTGCTCTTTTGAACGTTGCGAAACACAATTTTTGTTGTAGTGTATGTTGTTGATTGGAGTTCGGGAGAAACGTCGTTCGACAAAGATAGAGAACGTCTTTTTATTTAATTTGCATGAAAATTCCTTTATATTTATTCCAAAAATCAAATATGCATATTATAGGTCTCCAAGACCTGTTTTCGATACAAGAATATTCAAAACTCAAAAGAAAATAGTTGCTTAGTAACAAAAATAAAAATAAAGACACATTTATGAACCCTATTACTTGATGCTGGATGAGGATGCACATCTTCGATAAATAAGAAAATAAAAAATTATGTAAATTATTTTTTGACTCGTGGTCGAGAAAGATTAAAATATCCGCAAAAAAAAGAACTCTAAAAATATTGAAACTTTTCTCTACTTAGGTCGAGGTCGAGATCTCAATATTTTTCTCCACTTAGGTCGAGGTCCAGATAACAATCCAAAAAAAAATTAAAAAAGTAGTTCTTTTACAAGTCAAGCCTATTTTCTCATATAATAATTAAAAGAAAATATTTTTAACCTTATTCCAATAATCAATTAGTAATGCTCAAAAATTAATTGGTGGTCGAGTAAATTTACCTCCACTCGAAAAATGTAAAATATGTAGTAGAGATTAAAAAATAAAAAAAACAAAAAAAATAAATAAATAAAATTAAGAGCCAAAAATTATTTGTATTTTATTGATAATCAAAACTCTATACTTATTTAGTATAATTAAGTTGTATTAATGCAATTTTTATTCACAAATAGTATTTAATTGAAAACGGTCTCCTTTGAACTCGAGGTTCTTTTTGATATACGGTCGAAATATAGTATTCATATTTTGAGTTTGAGTTTGATTCCACAACAGCATGACATCTCTATTTTGATTGCACAATGAGCGAGACATGTATCATTTTGATTCTGATTACATCTGAATAGTACTTAGTACGTGAGGAAGGCATCACATATTCAATGATTTCGAATGAGGATTCATATTCTCATTTGCGGCGCTCATGCGAATAGATTTTTTGACATTTCGAACCTAGCGATTTATGACAATGCACTAATGAAATTCCTTCCTAAATTGGAGAACACCAATTAAGATGTCTGACGGTAACTTTTGCATCGCTTTCTTGGGATCGATACTTGAAAAATTGGTTGATGCAAGTTCTGAGATCAAAATAGACTAGCTTAAAGATCTATAAAGCGTTTTGACTCATCTAGAATTCAATTACGTCCAAATATAATGTTAGTTTCGAACTACTCATTCATCGAAAACGACTTCGTTTAAATGAAGAAAGTTTTTAGTTTATATATTGCTTCGAAAGTTGATTTGTTTTGCAAGCATCGAAATGAAAGTGACTTGCACTTAGTGGAATGCACCTGTCATCGAAATTTTGCAATTGCATTCCCTCGACGGAGAGGACAAACTATTACGTTTCCACCAATTTTGTCGGGTACTCACTTTAAGAATTTTTTTGTTTGCGGAAAATTCGGAGATTCAAATTGGCAAAACAAAACAATCTAAACAAACGCATTAAAGTTCACCGTTCCGAATCCATGATGCTACGATTTTATCCACAAATAAAGCTCCATCGCCTAATTTGTTAAAAAATGAGTGATGACTTTAAAACAAAATGTACATGTCTAAATCTCAATTTTTTTTTTTATAGTAACTCCTTGATAGGGATGCAACGTTCCGATTACTACAACTTAGACTTTTGGCGTGCCATTTTGAATATTTCTCTTCAACATGTCTAAATCTCAATTTTTTTTCTAATAGCAACTCCTTGATAGGGATGCAACGTTCCGATTACTACAACTTAGACTTTTGGCGTGCCATTTTGAATATTTCTCTTCAAATTTAGGAAAAAATTTTCATTTTCCACCTACCAAAAATAATTTCCGTCAACTTCACCTCAAACTAAACTAAATATATATTTTTATGAAATATGCGTTTTTCCTCGCTGATGCCACAACCAGTGAATAATCCATATGAACTCCATTGAATTCGTCTTTTTTGGCCTATCTACGTATGCTTGAAACTTTCCATTAAAGAAATTAGGAAATAAAAAATGAGGTTAAATTAGAGTGTAAGACCGAGCAAAAGATAGGGTGAGGAAAAAATGACTTCTTCCGAAGAAAAAGAAGCAATGTAATTAAGAATGGTTCATTCTTGAATAAAAAATTGCTTAACTACCTGCTTTAACAGTATTAACTAACATGTCTAAATCTCAATTTTTTTTTCTAATAACAACTCCTTGATAGGCGATGGAACTTTATTTGTGGAATGTAGCATATTTTTCGAAAAAATCATGCGGTGTAATATTGAACTTCTTGTGAAACGAAGATGATAAGGAATTAAGCCAATATCATTTTGTTGAAGAGTATAAGATATTATAGCCATAATATGAAGTAATTGATCACAAAAACAAAATAATTCGTAAAGAATAGGGATTTTTTTATAATATGGAGAAAGAATACCAAAATTTGTGTTTAGAATATTTCTAACTTATTCTAAATCATAATAAAGAGCCAGTTATATAAAGAGAACAAAGAAGGAATGTCCAAACCCCAATAGCAGAGTTGTAGTTGAAATAGAATGCAAAAAGGGAGTCCAAAATGGAATAAGAGTCATACAACATAACAGAGCCGCAACGACACTCTTCGGGCGCTTCAGCGCCACTCCTAGAGCCCCTGGCGCCGGCGCTAGGGCCAGTGCTAGGGGTCGGCTCCTTGTTTCAATAAACTACACCCAGGCACCTTGTTTCTGCTTCAAATACCTTTAAAAAAAAATCTTCATTTCAAAGTCTTCTTCAAATCTAAGAAAAATTCTAACTCCCAATTGGGCTACCAAGTAAAACTTCAACTAGAATTCGCTAAATAAACTTGAATAGGATTCCAATAGCATTCCACAAGGAATTTTTCTTAATGTGCACTTTAATTAAAACTCTCAATTATCATTAACAAAGAATTCATATCACGTCCAAATTTAATTGAACTATTGCTACAATTTTGGACGACACTATTAGTGAGTCTTGTTCAGCAAAAGTGCAAGACGAAGAATACTACAACTTAGACTTGGATTCGCCCAATAAAACATTTCTGTAGAAAGGACAACTTTGACTTTTCACATGCCATTTTGAACATTTCTCTTTAAATTTATGAATAGGTAATTATACTCACACCTCAATTTTTATTTCTTAGACCATATTATAATTACACTTATGGTTCTCAATCTTTACTCATTATTGCATTTATGTCCATATAATTTTTTCATAGCACTCTTATAATCTAACTTTCAATTTGTTAATACATTTTGTATTCGGTAATAGTTTATGTCCGAAAAATTCATTGAAATAGCATATAAAAACATATTTTCTCATCGTATTTTAAAAATAAATAAATAAGTACGAATATATATATATTTTTCCCACATTTCAAAGTATGGAAATGAAATATTTTGACGTAAATCATAATCAAGGACAAGATGTAATAGTTAAAGAAATGTTGAAGATAAGAATTCGACGAAAAAAATTAAGAAAACAATTGGTAAAAATGATCAAAGATTGAAGAGATTAACTACAATTAATATGTAATGCAACAAATAAAAATTGTAGTCACAGCGACACAGCCCCATTTATAAAAAAATAATTTTTTTTTAATTTTCCACCTACCAAAAATTATTTCCATCAACTTCCCTCAAATTAAAATATATATATATCAGAAATATCCATTTTTCCTCGCTCATGGCACGACCAGTAAATCGTCCATAAGAATTCCACTGAATTCGTCTTTTTGGCCTATTTGTGTGCGTGGAACTTTCAATTAAAGAAATTATGAAATAACAAATAAGGTTAAATAATTAATGAGTGTAAGACTGAGCATCGGATTGGAAAAAGAAATTACTTCTTCCAGAGAAAAAGAAGCAGTGTAATTAAGAACGGTTCATTCTTGAATATAAAATTGCTTAACTACCTGCATTAACAGTATTAGCTTGATGACAAATTCAAAGATACTAAACTATATATATGCTTCTTTTCCCGATCCAAACCTGCAGATTCTAATCAAAGCAATAATCCCACAGACATTAGTCATTAATTTCGTCGAGATTTTACCTTTTTTAATATGTCTTTATCCAAATTAAGCGATGAAGTATTCAATTTGCTTCCTTTTGGCCATTCCCCTTGTGGGTTTGGCTTCTTCGTTAGTCTATGCCTCTGATGCAAGCCCTCTCCAGGATTTCTGTGTTGCAGTCAATGATTCCAATGCTGCTGGTAAATACCTATTTCAAGCTTCTTTAATTGCTAATTTTTTACAATATTCATATAACTCATATTATAAATGACTTCGTTTTATGCAGTTTTTGTAGATGGAAAGATTTGCAAGGACCCAAAGATGGTCACAGCCAACGATTTCTACTTCTCGGGCCTCAACAACCCTGGAAATACATTAAATTCTCTCGGATCAAGAGTGACTCTGGTGACTGTCAACCAACTAGCAGGACTTAACACGCTTGGCATTTCTTTAGTCCGCATAGACTATGCACCAAAAGGTTTTAACCCGCCACACACGCACCCTCGTGCAACTGAGGTTCTTGTCGTAGTCGAAGGCACTCTCTATGTTGGCTTCGTGACTTCCAATCCCGCAAATCCAAACATGAAGAACAAGCTCTTTACCAAAATTCTGCAACCAGGAGATGTTTTTGTCTTCCCTGAAGGCCTAATTCATTTCCAGTTTAATGTTGGCAAGAAGAAGGCGGTTGCATTCGCGGGTCTAAGCAGTCAAAATCCTGGAGTCATAACCGTTGCAAATGCTGTTTTTGGATCAGATCCTCCAATTTCTCGTGATGTTCTTACAAAGGCGTTCCAGGTTGACAAGAATGTGATTAAATATCTTCAATCACAGTTCTAGGAAGGGAAAAATTAATGGCGTCCATTTATAGATATAATCAAAGTATATATACTTATTTGGGGTTCTGATGTAATAAAGTGCATGTATGCTCTACAATCTTTATATTAAGAATAAATGGTGATATAGATTTATGTAATTTCGTCTTAATTGTTTGTCAGTCTACATATATAAACTGTATTGGCGAAAGATACATTTATGGATTGCTATTGTTGAGAATTATAAATCATTATTAGGATCTATCAAAAGCAATTAATAAGCACAAAGAAATAAAGTAACGCAAGATTTGTAAAGGTTCACCTTAATTTGAGACTATGTTCCCTTTTGTCGAGCAGTAATTCACTATGATGTAAAGAAGTTTACGAGTGAAAATCGCAACCTTTTCTCTAACCTCTCTTTCTCTCTTTTATTATGGTTATCAAAAGCGTAATAACATCTTCCTATTTATAATACAAATAAGGGAAAATCAAAATTTACAAGGACTCAAAGTAATAATAATTAGACTCTATAACTTAATAATTATCATGTTGTAATATTTGGAATTTAATTAATAGTTGTGAGCTAACTTAGAATGAATTGATGGTGGCTGTGATAATTAGAAATTATTTTGTATGATAATATTTTATTGGCCAAAAGTTGAATATTTTCGTGCTCTTGTTCTTATTTTAAATGAAAATTGACACAAATGACAACAAATCGGACATTTACAATTTTTATCATTTTTTATTCTTTTACTCCGGTGTCACTTCTTAAGGGCTCCTTAATTAATGCATCGGGTGTCAACTTTCTGAATTGACATGACAATATATTTGAATATGGCGCTAACACAAATATTTTACACAACGGTCGAGTATTCACTGCTCAACTTGAATAAGAGGACGAAAATGAAATAAGATGTATTATAATGTTTTGGCAACAATATGAACACTGTGAAATTCATCTCCTTCAACCGCTTAATAAATCTTAATCTACTTTGTTATGTTGTTGAGTAGAGATTGAGAGATATCATTGGAGAAAGATAGAGAACCTTTTTCAATTTTTTTTTTATTTTAATATGCAAAAAAAATCTTTTATATTTATTCCAAAAAATCAAATATACATTATCTCTTTGTTTAGTGGGGATTAAATTCTAGATTTTAATCTAAATCAAAGTCAACAATTAATTTTAACCACATATTTCATCTGAGCCACAACTTTCAATAACACATTTCACCAACTTTTATCAAAATCTACTAAAATCTTTATTTTAATTTCCATCAAATGGGGGTCAATATTATAAGGTTCAAAGACTTTTTTTGATTAAAAAAATATTCAAAACTCAAAAGATAATTTTTGC
>CAIGRP010098855.1:0-13073 GCA_903798385.1 Fraxinus cuspidata
AATGAACAAGTGGTCATGCATCTCCCCATCACTCCTACACATATAGCACCACTCGATTACATAAAAGCCTTTTCTTCTAAGGTTATCCATCGTTAACGACTGTCCCCTCACAACCGTCCACAATAAAAATGTCACCCGTTGAGACAATTTACTAGCAATGATATACAAAACCTTCTTTTTTAGAGAAGGCCTATGCTCCTCATACCATGACATCATGGCAATTGAACCTCTACTATTCTCAATATTCAGACCTATTTTGAGAAACTTCCATAAATATACACCATTTATTTCATTTTCTTTTCGTTGGGCAGTCATCAAGGACACGCACAAGAAAACACTATCCAAACAATGCAACTAGAACTGGTCCTTCAAAGTCTTCACCTTTAAAACTGGAACCTATATGCCTCATATAACCAACCGGAAAACTTGATGTCTTTCAACCTCAAACAATGATGGATTGATTGTATTCAAAGATTAAAACAAGAGAAAAGATGAAAAGGGACTAAATAATCTATTGCACCTGCAACCCCATCATGTTTGCAGCTACTGCAGGATTGTCCAGATTATGAGGGGATTCAAACAGCTCTAGAACCAATGAGTTCCAATAGTCCAAGCAAACCTATCAGATCAAATTTAACGCAACTTAGTTATTATTAGAACCATTATAGTGAAGAAGTTGGAAACCACAGTGAATGCGCGATAAAAGTACCTTAAAAACCTCAGTGTCATCCACATATGAGATATTAATGAGATACTCAAGACCCATTAATAGCACATTTACGTTCTCTGGCGTAGATTCCAGCACTCTAATATGAGACTGCATCATCCATCGGTATAATAGTTTAGGCAGAATTAGGAAAAAACAATTTCCATACTCAAGGCTCCAATATTTTTTATAACATTAGTACAAAATTACAAATAAGGTAGTGGATTCACATCGGATGTCTAGGAATGCCAGAAATCACACGTATTATCTTAAAAGTTGTACCAGTAAACATCCAAATACGTGATATACATTTATGAATGAAGAAACTCACTCTCTTATAGTATACTTTCCACCAAAAAACTGCAGTGTCAAATCTCATTTTGAACTGAAGGGTGTAATCTGTTGTAATGGGCTGATTAGTTCATATCTTATAACATTCAAATAGCAGATCATAGCCACTAAAACGTGGCATGTTTCTGTCCATGCTTAATTAGTAGTCACACTTGTGATGCAACGCAATCTAAAATCAAGCTCAAAGATGATCACAAGCTTTTCTACCAGAAAAGAATTCATAAATCTGAGAAAGGCTTAAAAATTGGCATTTGCTCAATTGCATTCAACAAATAGATAAGTTTTGGATTCAAAGTAGGATTTAACAGTATAAATTGATTATAATAATTCTTTCACAAAGATATGATTTTGGCCATTTCTTGCAATTTTTGTATTGTTTTGTTCACTGAAAAGCGAATTAATTCATTGATTGGAACTTTCTTGATGTCTGTGTGTTCACTTTCTATTGCAGAGGGAGAGGAGTAGAGCAACCTTATAAAATGATGTGAAAAACAAAGCCAAGTTTTGAATAAATGCCTGGAGAAGATAAAAGACGAGAAGAATCAGTGTACATATAAATGATAAGAGGCTTTAAAAGTAGAGCAGATGTCATAAAATTAAATTCCCACCTGCTCCTCAGTGCTGCCATTCAAGTAAGCCTCCGGAATATTGGTGCTAGGAGGGAGAATATCCTAATCAGAAACAAAAATCGTGTAGTAATCAGCAAAAACTTGTTCAGTTACATCAATATTGTCACTAAAACATTGAACCCCAAGCTCCAAATGCTATTTATCAGATCTAAGAGATATGTGTCACTTTGAAAGATTAAAAGTTCAATTCTCACGTACCAAAATTATCTTCACATACCTGCAATTGCATCAAGAATATGCTATACATTTTAGCATACTGCATGTTATAGAAATCCCCAAAACTGAGAGCAGCAACCTGTGAACGTTAACACATGCAACAATCAACATTAATTTCTGGATGAATTTCTCCATTGAGAATTGCATCAGGTGACAGCAGAAAAAATTATACCTCTGTCAGGCATTGAAGGGCGAGATTCCGATAAGCCGGGACGGGAAAAGATTTAAGGAGTGTTTCAAGCTTTCATACAAAAGAACAAGCTGTGAGGTCTGAAATTCTATTAAAATGTATAAGAACTTCAAAACCCATGAAATTTCCAGCACGCTATGGTTAATCGAAAAGTTCACAACGATATTACACCACAGGACAATCGACGAGAAGAAAGAATAAGTTGCCAACCAGTGGTGATTCAAATATATAGCCCAGAGGAATCCATGAAAGGAATGCATGCAATGTCGCCAGGGTTGCCCTGATAAGCTCAGCTCTTTGAGATGCCGATAGTACGTATAAGCATAACTCGTGAATAAGCTTGAATTCACTGTGAAGAGACAACAAATTTCTCAAAGTGAGGAAACAAAAAAGGGGAACGAAAGTCTTAGATGATCAACATGCAATATTCTTGTCAAGTACAAGTAGCATTGCTCTGGAATGAAGAGCTATACTAGATGCAAAATTTCAAGAATTTAGATGCACATATGCATACACAAATAAATATGTAGTAAACAAATTGAATTACCTCAGGATATATATCCTGATGCTAACATAAGCTGAATACATAAAATGTGCCAGTCAACAGACCACCAAAGAAGACTTAGTTGTCAATCAACTACACATCAGAAGATGTTCAAATTGTAACCTGTTTAGTGATTGTTTCAACTCTTTAATCTTCTGTTGAGTCATTTCACCTCTTGAAAAGTCGAAGACCTCTTCACTTAGAAGCTGACAAGTAACATCTATATCAACTGCATGTAATTTACTAAAAGAATCATGGAGAGATAGGACTGCTGCCTTACTTTCAGTATAGCCATGCAATTCTCACATATAGTTTCACTAGTTTTTGCAGCTGCAACTAAGTCGGGAACAAAACTTTGCCACCTGGCTGGCCACTCATGCTTCAAAATCTGTATATGTAGAGTAATAGCATAATCAAGATAACACAAATATCCAAGACCCAGCAGGGTCCTTTTGATGCATAAAATAATTGATATGCAACTGTAAGTCCTGTTACTGAGAATATCTTGGGAAATGGAACTACATTACCTGAACCAATGAAGTATTTAGCTTGTTGACATACAGCCTCTCCCGCCGAAATGAGAACTCATCACTTGAAAGCTAAGCTCAACGGATCGAGTAATGGAAAAGGTTCAGAATTCATACTCTTCAATAAATATGCAACAGAGAGCACATATCATTCACTTTTCCCCACCAAAAGTGGGAGGATCATACCTTAACTATAACTTCAGAAATATAGTTTTTCATGCCATCTCGTTGTTCTACAGGCAAAGCATTCCATCTATACTTGATAACACCTTCTAGAACCTGTATTTGAGAGTTGAACAAGTGGCCACTATCCTCAGTATCTAAAAATAATTTAAGAATAAAAGAATTTCTGCTATTTGCATTGATGTCCATTGATCGTGAGGTCAATAACCAAAAAGACACAATTCACCCCATGTAGCAATCAAGATACAAAGATTAATGGTAAGACAGAAGTTCCTCCAATTTCTGTCAGTTTCAAAACAATGTGGCAGCCCCACTGCTTCAATAGGCAAGACTAATTGCAACTTACAAATAATGAAGACAGATCTAGTTATTCTAAGCAAATCAATCAGAGGGGAAGATCATTCATGAAGTCCTTAGATCTGATTAGTTAAACAAGTTATATTGAATCATCAATCCTGCATTGGCAGCCATGGTTCATTGTTCCATAGTCAGTGGGATCCAATCAAACTCTTTAATGAATAATGCGAAGCCATGAAAGCCTTTTGCTAGTAATTCTTGTGTGAGGAGACCTCACACACGGTCGTGAGGAGATTCAATTTCATAAAATAATTAGAGAAACTTGTAATCATAACATGACACAATTAGTTAGAACTAAGCCAATTATTATATTTGGCAGCTTAAATAGCTTTTAAATGCAGTTGAAGCACAAAATTTTCTCAAAGCTGCAATATAAAGGTTTTACAGAGGAGATTAACTGATTAAGAAACGTGTAGTCAAATAATTTTTGAACGTAGAGAGTCATTTCAAAAGGTAAAAGTCAAAGAATGGATATGTCAAAGAATGGATATATTGATTTACCCCCATCCCCTATTTAAACAGGGGTGTGCATGCACACAACAATCTAACAATAAGCCATGTCATAAATGGAATTAAAAGGCCCAAAAATGCAAGAGTACTTGTGCAACGAACCTGCAAAGCGAAAAATTTGGTATTCAAGTTCTGCGTGTTAGATAGAATGTGAACAACTTGAAGCCACATATCAGGATTACTTTGCATATCTCGCAAGATATGGTCTGCACTAGTCCTCTGCGTCACAAAAACACGGAAAAAGACAACAAGTAGAGTAAGTTCCAATATAAACATTATACTCATAGCTACTATATGTAATGCCAATAACTACAAGCATATGATTTACACCACATGCATTCCATCATTCAGCAGAACTCCTAATTATGAGCAAATCTCAAAAGCTAACTTGTGCACTGAAAGCAACTTAATTTTCCTAGGATGGAAATAACTGATATATAACAAAAATAATTAGCAGACTACACAAAATAGATCCAGAGAATCTCAAAGATGAGAATTTAGAAGGAAGTACGTTCATTTGGAATTATCAACACATAAATCTAAGTAACTGAGAAAGCACCAACAACTAAAAATACACTTTCGAGGTAAATAAGTTGATAATTAGAAAAAGCCACATAAGCAAAATTTCCTCAACCCATGAAATTGTGCTAGATTTTATAGTTTTTGGCAATATTTAGACAAAAATTTAGTTGTAAAAGAGTTTTAAAAGTCAATAAGTAAATTGGTAGGTTGTATAGATGGTTTGGGAGTCCTTTGTTAGGTTATGGAACGAGAAGAAAAAAGTTACTGAATTTACGCTAGTCTACTGCCAAGTTGTTGCTCAAGCGTCCAAAAAAGAAACACATTTGCTAGCTTGTCTCTATCATGTCGCTCGAGCGAAGCGCCGCCGTTGGACTCTCGCTCGAGCGACGATGTTACCAAAAAACCCTAATTTGCGTTTTTCGAGTCCTATTTATCCTATACTACCCCCAAAACAAAAATACTATAAATACCAAGCCTCATTTCGTGAAAAGACAAGGTTGAACATTATTTTTTCTGAGAGATTGCTTATATCACATCCTATACTTTATTCAATCTCTTTTGATTCAATCCTGAAAACATCAAATCCATATAATCAAAACACCAAAACCCAACTTCCGCTTAATGTGTTAGAAATCTGAAGATTAAGGAAGGTGACTGGAGTTCCGGTTGAAGGACAACGGGAGTTCTCAGGTGATCCACAGGAGGTAAACGATTCCAGAAGGTCGAGAGCTACTACAGGAGCATGCAATCTAGAAGAGTGTGATGATTATAGTCAGAAGGTCAGAAAGTACTAAGGTTTAATCAGCATGTAAGTCTTTATCGTTTATAGTGAATTCTACTGGCTTAGATCTGGAGTTTTTATCCTGCGAAAGGTTTTCTCTGTCAACAATTTTGTTGTGTTGTATACTTTCATGCAATATATCAACTGCGTTAATTCAACATAAGATAGTATTGCATGTGAATTCATCTTGATATTATTAATAATTTAAATTTGCTGCTATTATTAATTAACATAGTTAATTCCGCATACAAACACGCATTCACCCCCCTCTAAGTGTTAGTTGGGGTCAAACTCATAACTTTTAAATTGGTCAGTTGACAACCAAAGTCCTAAATAAACCCAAGAGCACCGCTCCCAAAACCCTACAAGAAAAGACTTGATCGGACCCCATTACAAGACCGTTCGGTGGTCAACATGGCAGGTATCAATTAATCATACTTCATGATTCTATATCAGCATTCACTCAATAATAATGCAAATCCATCTGTACGGCACCACAAACTGACAAGCCACTGTTCCGTCAATCCAATACCCACCGCTACAAATTTGATGTTTTCTTTGTTCTTTTTAATTTTTGTGCATGTTTTGAGGGGTGCAATGCAACATTAGCTGCTCAGTCAATCTTCCATGTGTTCTGTTATTTTCTGTTCCCTTTATACACCATGCGTCCTTGATTTTCTTCTCAAGTCCTTTCTGACTCTAATTTTCATATATATGTCTTGGATTCATGTGTCAAAATCATGTGCACCATGAGCCAAGGTCACACCATTCACTGTTTACGTCTGCCAAATTCGATTTCACTCAATCTCAAGTGAACCGAACGGAATACTCATAATCAACTTAACTACTCAGGAAACAAAAAATAATAATAAGTTTAAAATGAGAGAGCTCCGAGTACTATATCTTAATTCCACCTAGTCTAAATCCTATTAATTATACAGAGGAGGCTATGCTCGTTCAAGACTCCGAATATCACCACATTTGCAACTGATTTTTTGAATGAAAATTACATATAAACAAACAAAACTGAATTGGGGATAGGAAAAAAAGGGAATGAAAGGAAAACGTTAGAGACCTCTTCTTTAGATCCGGTGCCATAGAAAGCGGCAACAGTGGCATCGAGTAAAGCAACATCAATGGGCTTACTCAAATCGCGAAGTTTCTCCGCCGCCATTGAAAGGTCACCACTTTGCCTCTGGCGTTAAAACCCTAAGAAAAACCCTTGAACACCTGTACGGACCGAAACTGGTGTACGTAAATTGTGCGAGGAGGTTTAAAATTTGAAATCGAATGACGCTGATGGGTTTTAGAGAGAGAAGAAGTCTATATATATACTTAAATAGAGCTGAGGCGCTTTGAAAATGACTAGCCCTTCCCTCCTATTTTACAAAGAGAGAGGGAGGAGCGGGTGTGTATCGACAGCTGGACCAGAATGAACTTGTTTGTTCTCGCTGATGTACCGCGGATGAAATAAACGGGAAATTTTTATAGAGGGGTTGGTCAAGTTGTTCAAAAACTTTTAAACCAAACATACTGTAGAAAATTTCTTGAGACGTTTTGTAGGTTAAAATGTTCAAATTATTCTTTTACATATTGTTGAAATATCTCAAATGCGTAGCATATAATAATCATAATATTCATTTTTCAAATTAAAATTATAATTGTTAGTTTCATTATTTTGTTCTTCTTTGGAATTCGAGTTTTCTTCTTCTTCTCTTCTTCTTCTTCTTTAGCTTATTTATAATCTTCTACTCGAAATATAAAAAAATACATCAAAAAATAAACCCTCGTATTTCTACATTTTATATTGGTTTCACTTTTAATAGCTTTTTAATCTTGTGTTGTTTTTTATTTGGTATATATATTCATTGTCATTGCTATTTATTTAAGTGTTTAAATGTATTTTTCGATCTCAAGTAGTTTTGAAAAGGAGAATCTCATATATGATTTGTACAGATTCATTACAAAAGTTTTAAACGATTGCAGGCGTCACTTTATATTGTTGATTGATTATTTGTTAACATTCTAAAATCTTCATATTCTAATTATAGATATGGACTCAACAAAATTATTTGTTAACATTCTAAAATCTTCATAGTCTAATTATAGATATGGACTCAACAAACTGTTCATGGCCATTATTGGGAAATCCTGTAATGGTGAAAGTAGTTCCAATATTTTCAGATACTTCATATCATAATTTGTATTTTGAACTGCTAAATCTTTGCAAAGTTGGTTCGTCTTCGCGTGAAATTGAGATGAGATTTCTTCTCCCCGGAAATGGACAATTTAAGGTTCCAATTAAAATTACTTCAAACAGGTGAGTGTAGTGGTTGCAATCTCTCAACAAAAGATAGCATTGTCTCATTTGTGTAACATTTGTGAGCAAATGTCTAGTTGAGCGTCCACGGGAAGAATAAGATAATGATTCATTTCATGAAGTGGAGGACGATGAAATTTATTGTGAAATACAAAATGAAGGTGACAATTTTCACTGTGAAATGCAAAATGAATGTGACAATGAAGTAGATCGGATTGAGAATATTGATTGGGACGAGTTGGAGATTGCCCAAGACAATAACGTAGATATTATCACTAAAGATGGTAGCCATGTTATTTTCTCTAATGATGGAATCGAGATGCTTCAAAACAACATAGAAGAAAATTGTTTTAAGAATAAGCACCTTGTAACTTCAACTCTTACATCACACATGATTCTCGAATATGCAGATTTAGAAGATCACCAAATTTTTAACATAAAAAGATCTTATGATAGAAGTTCACATGCTTGTAATGAAGTACAACTTTGAATTTAGAGTGAAGAAATCAAATAAGGAAATCTATATAATTGTTTGCATAGATGAAAAATTGCAAATGGCGTTTGTGAGCAACTAACTTCAAAAGTTGTGATTACTTTTAAGTTCGCAAGTATACATGTGAACATACTTGCTCTATGAGTATTCACCGAAATGATCATAGACAGGCAAGATCGTTAATTCTTGGAAGACTTATAATGCCTAAGTTTTAAAATCCCAACACGATATATATACCTGCAGACGTCATTAATGACATACGTCGAAAATTCGGGGTAGAAATGAGTTATCAGAGGGTGCGAAAGTCATAAGAATGTGCTTTGGAAGTTTTAAGAGGTTTTCCGAGGATAGTTATGCTAAATTGGGCTTATATTCTCATAACTTGGCTAGAACTAATCATAATTTAGAGATTGACAGTGATAATCGCTTCAAGTACTTTTTTATAGCCATCAGACCTTGAATTCGTAGATTTCGCTCTTCAATGTAGAATGTAGTTGTCGTTGATAGAACATTTTTTATCGAGAAATATAAAGGTGCGTTGATTGTTGCTACTTGTCAAAATGCAAATATTCAAATTTATCTTCTTGATTGGGGTATAGTTGATTCTAAAAATGATGCATCTTGGACTTGGTTTTTTACGAAGTTGAAAGAAGTTACCGGGGATACTGAAGATCTGTTATTATATCTGATCGACATTCGAGTATTATCAACGGAGTTCAAGATCTTTATCAAAATGCTCATCATGGTCATTGCATTTATCGTATAAAAGGCAACTTAAGGATCATAACTCGAAAAATGGAGTTTTTCTTGCTTTTTAAGAAAGTAGCAGAGGCATATACTTTAGAAGAGTTTGGAAATTATATGAGCCAAATTACGAGAAATGATATTAAAACTTGGGATTATTTAGTCAAAGCATGTTTCTATACTTGGGCCAGGTCACACTTTCGAGGAAATGTCACAATATTATGACATCAAACAATATAGAGTCATTGAATTCGGTATTTAAGAAAGATCAACGGAATCCGAGACTTCCACCAATTGAGAGTATAATGAAAGGAATGCAGAAATGATTTTATGAGAGGCGTGTAAATGCACAGAGTTGTACAAGCACTCTAACGCCAATAATTGAAGAAAAATTGTATAAAAATGTTGATAAAGTCAATAAGTTTGTTGTCGAGTTGATCAATCAGTTCACATATAATTTGAGGAACGAAACCATAAATTATACTATTGAGTTGGATGAAAAACTTGTAAACGGTTTCAATTAGAACATTTACTGTGCAAGCATGCAATAGCTGTGACGAAGAAGAATGGCTATTCGATTTACTTGTTATGTTCTCTGTATCATACTTTTGAAAATTGGAGAGTAGCTTACAGTGATACTATTTTTCTAATATTAAATGAAGTTGATTGAGAAATTTCTGAAAAAAATTAGCTTCCTCAATATGTTCTCGACGCTAGAACGACGTACTAAACAATAAGGATTCCGTCTACTAGAGAATTTTCGAAAAGACACAAATGTAGTAGGTGTGCCGCAACTAGACACAACCGATTAATATGCACAAGTCAGATACCTTTAGCTAATAGAATATTGGAAGACTAGTATACAGTTTATTTGGTTGATTTCATGTCGTTTAGATAACATTGCAATTTGATTTCTACTTATTACAACGTATGCTCTATATTGTGAGTTTTTTGTCATAATTCATGCCAAATTTGTGTTTTATGAATGTTGGGCAGTTTTTTGCATGTTCATTTATTTTATATAATAAGTGATGAATGGAAAATGACTTCGATCATTTTAAGGGAAAACGACTGTAGTTTAGTTTTACAATGCTCTGCCTGCTGTTTGCAACGATGACTAGAGTTGTTTTTCAATCATACGCTCATTTTTCTATACATTTTTGAATGAAATGATTTGAAATCAAACCAAACACGATTTAGAATGTTATACGTTATGATTTTGCTAATCCAAATTAATCGACTAAATACTAGAACATTATGATTTAGCTTAAATGACTCGTTGCACATCTCATCTTTTAATATACATTATTGTAAGTCGCATACTTAGAAACTAAATACGATTCACTTGAACACTTAGTGGGTCACGATGAGTTGTATATAATAAAGTTCGTCTTCCTATTCGTTTTAAACTAATAGGTTGAAACCAAATACGAACTATAATGTTAGAAGTTTGATTTGCACCTTATCTTGCATTATACATTATTGGAAGTCACATGCTTTGAAACTAAACACTGTATGCTTAAATATTTTTAATAGAGCACGATAAATTGTATGTAATGAAGTTCATCTTCCTATTCGTTTTTGTACGAAATAGGTTGAAATCAAGCGTAGTCCATAAAGTTACGTGTTTAATTGACATCTCGACTTTCAAATGATTGCATTCGTTCTTCGAAGAAAGTATTAGAGTCTTTTAAACGACTGTAGTCATTTAGGAAAACGGCTGCAGTCGTTTCTCTAAAACAACTAGAGTAAACAACCAACATTTTTTGAAAAAATTCGAAATTATCTTCCTTGTAATATAAACTAAATAAACTTGAAAAAATATTTAGAACACGAAAAAAAAAAAAAACCAACATTCAACATCCACTATAAAATTATATTTTAAAATTACAGTATACACTCACAACTCACAAAGATACAAATACATTAAAAATGCCCACGAATCATAATCAAGGGTAAAAATATCCGCAGCCATCTTTTCCTTCCATCTATTCATATGAAAGCCATTAACTTGTTCTACTATACCATTGATGCTAAAAAATTCTATATATTTTACTACGTACATACCACAATCACCCCTAAAAGATAATAAACAAGGGTAAACGAAGTGAAATACCTAATTGAATGAACAAGTGGATATTTATTCATATTAAGAAACTTACGAAATGTCTTGTTTAGTGATTTTAGTATTCCTTTCTATTGCAAGAAGTTTGTGCCAATCTATTATTTTGATCTATCTGGGTTTGGTATTCTTCCTCATCAGCATGGTTTAATCTTGTGATGAGCGTAAACTTGTACAGGGATGGTATTCTTCCTCATCAGCATGGTTTAATCTTGTGATGAGCGTAAACTTGTACAGGGATAAACGGGCAGCTTTTTCATCTCCTAAACAAAACCACAGTTCCTCCTCATTGATAGAGACAACCCTTCGTAATAACAAGTCATGAATTAGTTGGGTAGATATTTTTGTGTTCCTGATGTCGTATAGTATACCGAAGCACGACTTCAAGAACATCTCCTTTTGGACATCATCTAAAGCATTATATACTTTCTCCACATTTAACATGTTAGAAAGTGTTGTAAATTTCGCATCACGACGATCACCAATGTTGTATATGTAAATTTCGCATCACAACGATCACCAATGTTGTATATGTACTACATCCTACAAATAGCACGAAACTATTAGTACCTCAATTGAAGTATGAGTAAGTAAATCTAAGATGCAATTAATTAATAAGAAATAGGAGCAAAAGAAAACTTTCAAAATGCCATTGCAATAATGACTGATGGCTTCTCTGGTAGAGATTCCATTTTTCCTCTCTTCTTACCATAAGTAAAGAAACACCAACCATGTTCTCAGTTTTTTCTGTCTACTTTACACTTTTTCTAAAACATTACTTCCCATATTTTTTTTTACCAACATACACACAATATACTCACTGCATTAAAATCAAAGACGTTAGATTGGTTTAGATAGTCAGCTCTTTATGAAATCAATGAGTATGCATAACAATTGAAGTTGTTACATCTTAGTTCATGTGTTTCTATGAAATAAGGTGACATAGAGACATTAAGTGATTTGTTTTAGGCAAGATGTTAGTCTCCATATATGACTAAAGAGCATGTGGAGTACATAATTTTTAACGCCTAGGATCAAGTTATTATCAAGAGCATGAGCAGTTATTAAGACAAATATAATAATGAATCAATCTAAGGAAACATTCACTCGCTTTAACAGTGAAGGCAAATCTTGTGCCGTGCTGGGAACCTTCTGGTTTGAAATGCAAAAATCAATGCCTTTACAGCCAAAGATCAACAAAACTATATACAATTCAATCTTATTAGCCAGTACACAACAGATTCATTAGAACACGATCTAAGCCTACAAAGTGGCCAAGCTTTTTGCCATTTATCACGATAAGTTCAAGTTTGAATCACCAGAAAGCAATTACAAACAATACCCATAGTGAGTCACATCACAGAAAAAATGGAACATTCATCTAATCCTACACGTTAGAATTTCTCATAACAAGAACAAAAATTATACATTGCCAGTAATTCAAATTACAAAACCTATGGAAAAAAAATCCTAACAAATCTATGTATCTTATGCAATTGAATACTGAACAAAAATAAAAACTAAAACATATTTTCTTATTGACACAGACACATATCAACATGTCAAAATGGTAACATATCAAAAATAATTGAGGAACAAAAACAATACTCATAAGACCTAATAGTTTATGTAACAAATTATTCGAATTTACCTCAATATATTCAAATTTTTGCTCAATCCTTCCTCGCGCCTTGAATAGTTCCTCACGCCATAAACAGTTGTGGTCGTTGAAATTAGATAGCTACAGTTGAAGTTCGCAAATGTCTGTTCAAATTCAAAAGGTTTGAAGCTTCAAGGTTGAAGTTTTCTGCTTCTTCTTCTTCGTTGAAGCCTGATGTTCTCTTTGAAATTTTGGGAGCCGTTTTCTTCTCTTTAGGG
>CAIGRP010098856.1:0-31369 GCA_903798385.1 Fraxinus cuspidata
CGTCCTCAAGCCTATTGTGCCGAGGTAAATGTCGCCTTGTTTTGCCCCTTCCTGGTGAGTTTTGCCTCAGGGTCTCTCTCTGTCGACGATTTTCCCTAGCATTGTGAGGGTCATTTCTAGCCGATTTTATGGCTTCCCTGCACTCTCCTCTACTATGGCCATAGAAATGGTGGAAGTTACAGTAGGGCTGTGACTCATCTCGTGGTCTGCTCCTCTTCCTCTATTTCTAGAAGTAGAAGGTCGGCTAGGGCCTATGTTGGTGGGCCTAGTGTTTTCGTATGCCAGTGTTGGAACAACGTTTAGAGTGGCCGTAGCCAACGCTTGCTCGAAAGTGGGGGCCACTGCATGCCCGGCCTGGGTTCACTGATGATTCATAATTTGTGAAGTGGGTCCTCTTCCGATTCGTCTCTGAGGTGGAGGAAGGCCTTGTGCCGTCCTGTTGTGGTGGTCAATCATTTTTTCATTGACTATTTCTACTTTCATCATTTCTACCAATTCATCATAGGTGGAGGGGTTTTTGCTTCGCACATCTCTCCAAACAAAGTATTCATATTCAGCCCTCATTTAAGCACCGAAAGGGCTTCTTTATCCGTGACTTGTTCACAATATGTTATTTCATCAGTAAAATGAGCGAGGTAATTCTTCAATGTCTCCTCTGCCACTTGTCTCATGTCTTGAAGGCGTTGAATTGGAGCCTCTCCCTCATTTCTTGACAAGTACAGATTTAAGAACGCTTTTTTGAGGTCTAGCCAACTCCTGATGCTAAGGGGCGCCAGCCTGCTTTATCACACTTCGGCCGCACCACTTAGAGTCAAGTGGAAGGCCCAGCATTTTAGGGCAGGCGTGGTACCTCAGAGACTCATTTGTGTTTTGTATTTGTTGAGGTGTTTCTCCGGGTCGCCTTTTCCATCATACTTCGGAATCTTAGGAGGCACAAAATTGTATGGCATGGGAAAGTTTCGGAGTTCCTTTGAGAATGAGAGGTTATCATCATCGTCATCCAGCTCGTAAGATCGACAAGGCTCGTCCGAGTCATTCCCGTCCGTCAAGGGGTGGGGTAGTTGGTGCGGCGTCTCGCCTCGGTTCCCCCAGTCTACCAGATTGTGCCTCTCTCGCCTATTCCTAGGAGGAGGAACTTAGCTTTGCACAGGCTCATGCAGACGGGCTGTTTGGTGTGTGGAATGATTCCTATTTCTAGGCAGTCGCCCAATTTGACCAAACATACTTGCTGACCTTTGTGGTCTCTCCTCATAGTTTGGAGGGAAGTTATCCTCCCCAGCTTGGGCATCGTTAGCCGGAGCAGCCGTGTAGTTGGAGGTGTCCATTTCTACTTCCCTTTCAATCGAAACTATGTGTTCTTTTTTAAGAGCGGACCCCTTGGGGGGATACCAATCGGATGTCCCGACAAGCTTTTTCTTTTGTGGAGGATAAACATGGTTATAGTTTCGGTTTCCCACAGACGGCGCCAATCTGTTGACCTCGAAAAATGGTCCCGACTCGTGGCCAACAGAACAAGATTCCACGTAGTCTTCTTCCTGCACGAGAACACACCGTTAGTTACTCGTGGCCTTTCCAGTGGGGGTGGAAGCGACTGCGAGCACTCCGACGATCAAGTTAGTATTTCGGTTAATCGGATGAGGTTGCCCGGAGATAAGTTGATCACCGGGACGTGGTTTAGTGTATGCAAATATAATAAGGACTCTTTTATATTTAAGACTAAGATGGCAAGGTTTCAGGTTCTAACCCCCCCTCTTACCATTGTGTGGGGGTATTTATACTAATGAATGGAAGAGGAGAACCGTTGGATAAGGGCACAGGTGGCTTCAGATCCCGGCTGGATCGTTCTGTCGTAGGTGTCAATCTGTCAATCGGTAGATTGGCGGGCATTAAATGATCTCGACACAACAACTGAGTTGACCATTTGTAGCCTGCCACACGTCTCATCAATCACCCAGGGATGTGATTATGGATGAGTTTATAAGTAAAAGATCTTGGCAGGGGCGTGGTGAGACGGTTTGGGGGGGATGTAATATGGAGTGCGGGCCTTTGCATTCGTCGTGAAGGCGGATGAGATCGGTTCTTCTAGGAGAGGGACAATGGTGCTTTCAGTTCGGAGTCAATGTATCAGTTCGTCAGTATGGCTTCAGTTCTGATGTCTCATCCCATCACAAGGCATCGGATCGATTAGGTTAATACGTGGCGGGTGAGGTGGATGGATGAGTTGGAGGGTCCCATGAGACTCGTAACATTCAACATTATGTAAAGACAGATTTTCAATAATCTTTAACATTATTATTTATTCGAAATGATCTAACCAGTCTGTCCAAATTAATAAAATCAAATCATTGAACTTCTGGTTCAATATTGTACGAATATTGGTGTAGTACTTATTATGATAAGACATTTTAGAAACTTAATGAATTTCTTTTTAATTTAACTGAGAACAAATTAATATCAATATTAAAGTATGTCCTTCCATACAACATAATATTCATTCTTGTGGACCTTCATTCATATTAATTAGCTTCCATCATTCATCGATATCTTCTTTGGAAAGCAATGATAAGAACAAAAATAAAAAATAAAAAATGATTGAGATACAACAGGTACCTATAATAGATTAATGAATAAATATTTTTTTATTGTCACTTTTCTTATAATGTCATAAAAGACCTACACAAATTCATTAGGTTTCGTGACATTTAGCCTTCGTTAGGAAAAAAATTTATCAATAGTTTAATTTATAAATAAATAGAAACACGCGTTGAATAAGTACATATTACTTGTGGATCTATTGAAATATGTAGTTGAAAATGAAGTTTAATCATTCATAAATTATTTATATATTTAACCAAATGGAAGCTTAATTATTAAAACAAATATTCATAAATCATAGAACTTACAATTCAACATGTTTATAGTTGCAAAATATGGGTGCGAAATATTGACTACTGTCACAATCTTTTAATTATTAAATGATCTAATTGTTAGCCTTATATAATATTATTGCATAATATTTAGTTTCTTTCTTTCATAGGTTTTCTTTTTGTTTACTTTTCTTGTGATTTATAAATTTTTGTATTTAATTAAAAAATCTATTTTTTGACGGCTCAATATACTATTGATTTTTCCTCTCTCTTTCTTCTTATCTTCTCTTTTCTTCCCTTTGAATTGATTCACTATATTGGATCAAGGTAGTCCATGTAGTTTAACATGGTATCAGAGCCTATAGTTGAGTGAAACTTGTAAAATTTCTTATTGTAATACGCTGGAGATCTAAGCAAAAACCATGAAGAATTGGAATTGGAGGTAAATTGAACTTCGGACAATTAGAATTAGAATGGAACAAAACAATTGAAATTGATTATTATTTAAGGAGTAACAGCAGTCACAGAAAAAGAGGTGGGATTAGACCGAAAAAAAAGGAGAAGACGGTAGACAGAAGAGACACGGCCGAAATAAAAAAAAAAGAAAAAAGAAAAAAAGAAGAAGAAGACGGAACACTGGCACCAATTGATGAATTCATTCCAGATTTCTTTTGTATAAATTGCAGTTTGTTCCTTGGAAAATTTCTGATCTTTTAGTAGTATTACTTTGGTTATACATGTAATTTGTAGTATATTTCAATTGTAGTTTGTGGTGGTATGTTGGTTTTCCTTAGAATTTGGTGATTTCATTGGTTCGTAGTTGATTATTTGTTGACTTTATGATAGCAACTGAAAGAAACAATTCACTTTAATCCATTAGTATCAGATTAAATGGTAAAATTACACATATTGGAGTGCCATGATAAGAAATTTTCTAAAGGGAAAAAGATTGTAGGGCTATAATAGTGGAACTATTATGAAACCTAAGAACACTGCTGAAAATTATGTGACAAAGTTGAATAATTGGGAATCAAACAATGAGAAAATTCTTACTTAGATTCATAATTCTATTGAGCAATCCATTGGTACACAGTCGACAAAGTTTGAAATGGTAAAGGAAGTTTGTGATCATTTTCAAAAGTTATACACTAAATATACTTTGCAAAGCAATATTAGTTGGAGATTGATATACGGGATTTACAACAGAATAATATGAGTATTCTTGAGTTTTACTCTAGTATGAATTTAATTTGGGATGAGTTGGCTCTTACAGAATCAACGGGACTAAAAGCATGTGAGGAATATATTACTCTTAGAAAGAAGCAACGATTAGTTTTAGTTTCTTATGGCACTTTGCAGTGATTTTGAGGGATTTAGAGGCTCTATCTTGCATTGCACTCCACTATCCTCAGTTGATTTGGTAGTTAGTGAACTTGTAGCTCAAGAAACACGACATGACGAGAAACTTATAATTTTTTATTCATGGGATCGAAGCAGCAATAACCCTTTGAACTCTACACATAACCTAAGAAAACACAAGAGCGCGAGATGTCAACTTACTACGTTCAACTTTAGGATGAAGAACAAATCAAGTACAGCCAAAGACACTTAATGAGGAGTAATCAGAAGGATGCCTATACAATGTTTCAAAGAGTGATAAACCTGAAGTGTGGGAAGATGAAATCTTATTAATTAAAGAAACAGCAATGGAATTGCTTCTCCCCAAAATTCATTGGGAACTTTGGCAGACAAGAGAAGGGAACGGCCAGTTTTTACAATGTGCCTATACTTTTGTTCAACACACCATTTTGATGTAGAGTATTAGTACATGAGATTTGATGAATTGTGACATCAAGAGCAAACAATTCAGAGAAATTAATCGAAGTATATTCTACACCCAAATCACATCTAAAGCACTTAATTATAGTATAATGTTGAATTTTAATAAGTTCTCTAAGAGAACGATAAATAGAAAAAAAGTCAAATCATCGTTTCATAAGATAAATCCAACAATGACGACTATAATCGCCAATAAAAGATGCATAATATCTAGGCCATCCTTTTGTAACAATAGTAATAGGTCCCCATACATCAGAGCGAACAAGATCAAAAAGTGCAACAGAATGAGAAACACTTCGAGGAAAAGATAAAGTAGAAAATTTAGCTAATTTGCAACCACTATACTAAAAAATGTCATGAGTTTGCAAATCTCCCAATTAATTTTTAAAAACTAAAAATTTCAAATGACTAGCGGTAACATGTCCAAGGCGAGAATGCCACAAATAAAAATTAGAAGACGATTAATTTAAACAGAAAGATGACAAGTCAATACCAAATGCTGCAATGTGTGGTGGTCTCAGATTGTCCAGAACATATAACCCTCACTTTCTATGACCTATCCCAATCAGTTTATGAGATCGATGATCCTGCACATGACAAGCAATAGAAGAAAACTCAAATAAGTATCCAGAATCACTCAATTGGCCAATAGAAATATGATTCAAAGTAAGAGCTGGAACACAATAGACTTCTGAAAGCGATAAATTATGTGTGTTAACAAAACCAACACTTGGTAAGGGCAATGTTGTGTCATCAACAGTCATAACAGACATAGACGAGTTAGAGGACGCAAGTCATTAAAGAATTTTGAGTTAGACGACATGTATTTGGAAGCATCCGAGTCAAAGATCCATGAGGAATAAATACTTAAATGACTCTGAGATAACAAACCTATATAAGTAGAGGCTAACATAGCATGCGATTGTGTGGCTAAGAACTTTTGAAACTGCTCTGCCAAATCAGTCAACATGGGAGTGAATGAAGGTGGTGCTCTAAGTACAGATGAGCCACTAGGTGGCATGGTGGCAGTATGTTAGCCTTAGGACGATAGGATCACTGATGTGGTCTTGGTTGCTGCCTCTTCAATAGTTTAGGACATTGAGACTTCCAATGTCCATTTTATTTGCAAGAGTTACGCTCATCTCTAGAAACTCTCACATTACCTTCCCTTATCCCATTTATTGTTGATTCTTCATGTCCTACAGGTACACCTGCACCGATTTATGATACCATTCATCCTTCTATGGTCTCCCAAGCACCGTCTGAGAACATTGATCTAGCTCATATTCCGTCCCTTCCTCGATATCCTCAATGTATTCGTAAGTCCACTCAATTACCTGATTTTTCTTATTCTTGATATTTCTGAGTCTTTTTGTTGTTTTCTAACCTCCATTCACAAGCTATCTGAACCCTCTTCCTATAAAGAAGCTATTCTAGATCCTCTTTGACAACATGTTATAACTGATGAACTCTCTGCTCTACATAAGACACTTTTGGGACTTGGTTGCATTGCCTTCAGGTAAACATCATTGGGTTTATAAGATTAAAAACACATCTGATGGTTCAGTTGAGTGTTACAATGCTAGATTGGTTGGGTTTTAATCAGTAGTATGGTTTGGATTATGAGGAGACTTTTGCTTCTATTGCCAAGATGACCACTGTTCATCCACTTATTGCAGTTGCATCTGTTCGTCGGTGAAGTCTCCCAGTTGGATGTCAAAAATGCCTTTTTGAATAGAAATCTTCAAGAGAAGGTTTATACGGTTCATCCTCATGTTCTTTCTCACTCTCCTGGATATGTTTGCAAGTTCGAGAAGGCACTTTATAGCCTTAAACAAGCACCTCGTGCCTGGTTTGCAAAATTCTCTACTGTTGTTGTCTCTCTTAGTTTTACATCTAGTCATCATGACTGTGTCCTATTCGTTAGATGCACTTCGGTTGGTCTCATTCTACTTTTGTTGTATGTTGACGATGTGATTATTACCGGTGATGATATTGATGAGGTTGCAAATTTGAAATCAGAATTGGCTCATTGTTTTGAAATGAAAAAACTTAGGTACATTATCTTATTTTTTTGGGATCAAAGTTGCTTCTTATCCTAGAGGTTACCTTTTCTCTTGGTCTAAATATACTATGGATGTTATTGAACGTTCTTGGCTTACCGATATTAAAATTATTGATGCTCCTCTTGAGTTCAATGCTCGATATTCACTCTCTGATGGTGTACCATTGACTGATCTCACTTTGTATCACACCATTGTTGGATATCTGGTTTATCTTACCATCACACGTCCCGATATTACTTATGCTATTCACATTGTTAGTCAGTTTGTTTTGGCTCCTACTAAAGTTCATTGGGCAACTATTGTTAGTATTTTATGCTATTTTCTTGGTACTTGTTTTTAGAGTCTTTTATTTCCATTGAGTTCCTCTTTAGTGCTTCATGCCTACTTTGATGCTGATAGGGCCAATAAACCTACCGATCGCAAGTATACTACTGGTTTTTGTATATTTTTTTGGTGATTCTCTTGTCTATTGGAAAAGTAAGAAACAGACTGTTGTTTCTCGTTCCTCTACTGGGGCAGAATATCGTGCTATGGCATCCACTACCACTGAGAATGTGTAGTTGCGTTGGTTACTTCCAGACATGGGTATTTCTTCTTCCTCTCCAATCCCTATGTATTGTGATAATAAAAGTGTTATTCAGATTTCTCACAACTCTGTGTTCCATTAGCGCACGAAGTATATTGAGATTGATTGTCATCTGATTCGCCATCATCTGCAGAGTGACATCATTTCTCTACCTTTTGTTTCTTCATCGTTACAACTTGCTGATTTTGTCACGAAATCTCATCTAGTTCATCGTTTTCGCTTCTTGCTTGACAAACTATTGCTGCTTTTTGTTGTAGCATTGTGGGTTTGAGGGGTGATGTTAGCCATATTTAGTATTATTGCATAATATTTAGTTTCCTTCTTTTATAAGTTTCTTTTTTTTTTTACTTTTCTTGTAATATATAAATTTTGTATTTCATTAAACAACCTAATTATATTATTGATTTTTCCTCTCTCTTTCTTCTTCTTCTCTTCTCTTTTCTTCTCTTTGAATTGATTTACTATATTGGTGCAAGGTAGCTTATCTTGTTAACACTAATAATATAAAGCATGTGAACAATAAAAAAGTTTCATGTTTCATGGTTCCACAGCTAAACTCCTTAATAAACTTTGGTTAAGATAATGAATGTAAAACTAATCCACTTACCCTAGTCATTCATGCCTCAAACTCGAAAGAAAAAAAAATACTTCTTACTTTTAACATGGAGAAAAAGAAAAAATAATAATTTAATTTTTACAATCAAAAGAGCATTGATGTAAGTATAATTATATGTTAGGGATTCCAAATTATACTTTGTAGATATTGATTATTTTCACCATATTCATATTAATATCAATACGTAAAAAACTCATTATACACTCTCTTTCGGGAATAGGTGTGTGTTATAAAATTTGCATTTAGATGATAACTCTTCATAAGATTTAATCATATAATATTCTTTAAATATTATCATTTTTGATGAGTGAGATATTGAAGTTGTGCGTTTTTCAAGAGCATCAACGTCATTCTTTTAAAATGTCGATATATTAAATTTGTATTTCTTGAGGAGCAATAGTATAAATAATGATATTTTATAGAATATTGATATATAAAATTATACTTTTTATTGTAGCACTGATATAATATTCTTCTATATGTTCTTCAGGTACGTCCGAATTATTTTAAAATATTGGTAAATATGAATTTGTGATTTGAAACGACCACCCAATATTCATTTAGAATGATGGGATTGTATATAAATTATGCTTACCCAGGAATATTAACATATTTATTAGAATTAGATTTGTATAAAGTTAATCTTCAAGGCTAACACATTATTTGTCTAGAATATTGATTTGTATTAGTTTTGATTTCTATTGAATATTTATTTAGTTGAATTATATTTTTTTTCAAGAATATCAACAGAATATTTTTCATAATATTCATAATAAGTTGTGCTTCTTAAAAAACAACAAAATATAATATTTCAAAAATATAGACAAAAGCATAATGCTTCTTGAGGAACATTAGCACAATATTTTCTTTTAATTTGAATAGAAAAGAAGAATCACTTTTGCCAACTCAAATTGCTAAATCATCTTGCTTTCTTTGAATAGAAAATGAGAGTTAACTTTTGCCATTTCAATTGTGCTTCTTCACAAGTAACAGCATAATAACAATCTAGATTATGAATAAGAACATATTACTTCTCTAAGAACATTAACATAATAATTTTCTTTTATTTAAATGGAAAAGAAAAATCTCTTTTGCCAACTCAAATTGCTAGATCATCGTCCTTCACCTTGAATGAAGAATAAGATTTTTTTTTTTACTAATTCATTTGATTAGAATTCCATGATGATAGCGTGTTATAAAACTACGAGAAAGGTAGAATAATTTTTAAATTAGGATTCCAATAATATTTACATTTTAAACATAATTCGGTCTTCTATGGTAGGTGAAAAAGCCATATAGGCTTCTAAAAAATAAAAACTAGTCATTCATGGAAATATACTAGAAATAAAAAACTATTTTAAGAAAGTAAGTTTAGCCAAATATGTAGTCAAACGAAATTATGGCACAATCCTTCTAGATGTACTGAATTGGAGGCTTGACCGCGTTACAACAACAGCCTGGCTAGACTTGGTCTTTGATGATGATTGGAATTAGGTTTTTTTTTTTCTTTATATATATATATTTTAATGAAAATCGAGTAATTACTATTTTATTTGGTTGCAAAATCAGCTATTATCAAGGCAGAGTCGGGAAGGACATATTTCTTTTTACTGAACTTATATATAGAAGAATTTTTTCATATAAAAAAATTAATGAGCTTGGACTGTCTTGGGGTAAAGTCACTGTCTGCTCCCCTTGTCTATTCCCCGGACTAACACCATTAACGGCGAAGCTTAGAAGGTCTCCATACAGAATCATGTCAACACGAGGCAACACTTGCAAGAGTACGATGCAAAGCAACTAAAAGTTGACCCTAAAATTACCTAGAGGGGATGGATAGGTGAATAACGCGAAATTAAAAATTATTAGTTAAAAGTCATAAGTCACATTTTAATTATTCTAAATGTTTAATCAATCAAGTCAATTTTAACGTATGTTGAATTGCCACTATAGTAAATAAAGCAGTAAATAATACAAGATTTATTGATAGAGAAAATCTTTTCCAAGAATAAAAATTTTGGGACCAAGTCAATAACTTCTACTATAGACAATAAGAATTTACAGTATGGTCTAGTCTAAAAAATTTATTAAACTCGCTGATCTAATTCATGCAATCTTCAAAACCCACTTGAACGTTATTCATTCACACTTACTCTCGATCTTCTAGAATTGTCTATCTCCTGTGAATTATAAAAAACATCTTGTTTTTGTACTCTTCATGTGCTTTGGGTCCTACATCCCTCAATTTTCCGTAACCTCTGAAAGCTATTAAAAAAGCACTTTCCTGATTATATTTAAGAAGTAGGTGTTTTGACTTATATGATTTTAATTTTTTTCCCAACTTCTTGTTGTTGATCTCAAGATGTAGAATTGTTAGTTGATTTCCAAATGATGTTATTCACGAAGTAGGGTTTGAGTATTTATAATATGAAGGCATTTGGTAGTAAATGATAGATAGAATTCTTGAAAAACAGGAACTAAGGTTTCTAGAAAAACACCGCCGCTCGATCACCGGCTAGTGACAAGTAAACGATAGGCATGTTGCTCAAGAAACAGGCGGCGACAATGATTTTATTTTGGACGCTCGAGCATCAGACTCAAGATAAGTTAGCATAAATCGGACGACTCTTTCTTCATATTCCATACTCGAACCCAAAGGCTCATAATTCATCTATTCAACACCCCAAAAGACTCATTGACTTTTACAACACTTTTATAATAATCATTTTGTTTAAAGAATTGTCAATACAACTTAAAACTAACAATCTCTCCCTTGACATTCTGTGACAAAACTATACAATACAAGTCAAGGAAGTAAAAACAAAACTAATCTACCCAAACCCAAACTGAATGTCCGTCTCTTGCATTCCTTAAAACTTGTTTCCTAAAATAAATAACTCAAATATCAAATATAAAAGCACGTGAAACATGAAATATAACAATTGAAACACACTATCATAAATATGATAACTTGATTGAGAGATAATATTAATGTTAATCAAAACACCAATTGAAACACTAATATCAAGAAACATCAAAACTCAAAAAAGTTTAGCATTCAAAATACTATCATTAAATATTATCATCTCCTTCTTACTGCAAACATTCCCTAAAATGCCGATAAGTAAAATGCTAAAATGCCATCAGTTATCCCATTTTCTATCACAAATGACGAAAGGAACTATATAATAAAGATGCAAATGATAGCATGCACAAAAAACATAATCAATGACCAGTGAACTTTCCGACATACTTAGTTCAAATCCAAATGGAATAAATATATAAGTGACTCATGTAAAGTGCCATTAATTCATTGTAAGCAAGACTCCTAACCTTATGTGATATAAAGGACATGCTAAATATCACTGTTAAATAAGTTTATTCCCCTAATAATGAAAGTCAAATCAATAATGTATATTAGGACTTTTAAATGAAGCTCATTTTTCATGTATATTATTATTTTCTCCTCCTGATTTTGAGTATATATACATTTTCGTACAATTTCTATTTTTCTTTTTAAACTTTTTATATCTTATGTGCAAACTCTTCTCCATTAAAATAATAAGATGACCATTGTAACGAGTTTTATGTCGATAATTCCAAGTCAGTTAACTATAGGGCATCAGGTTATGTGCAACCCCTCAATTTTAATTGCTCGAGTCAAATAGGTTTTTAAAAAGAGTATAAAATGAAACATTTTTTTTTCTTTTAAGAGGATATACAAGAATTTAGGTCTACAAAATTAATGTCAATTCATGTTCAAGGTCACCTTATCAATAGACGACGATCATCCCAAATCTTACACACGCAGCCAATACTCACTCACAAGATCATAGTGTGAGCAGTGCAGATGGTACATGAATAAATTTATACCAAGTACTCCACATAAACCTAAACAAAGTAATGAAAAATATGCTTCATCACATGAGTTAAACTCATACTTGTCACAACTTACACATTCAAGTAAATCACATATCATGTTATAGTAAAAAAAAAAATGTCTTCCTTTTTTTTCAATTAAAAAAAAAAAAAAGAAAACTAGCTAAAAAGCAAAAAAATGAGATGCGTGCAATAATTAATGAATTACAATTAATAAGTATAAGCATGCATAAAAAGCACCTAGTCAATTAGGTAAACAAACGCTTTTACCTTTAAGAGCACTGTGATCAATTTCAAAATTTTTCAGATCACTCTTTTTAACCTATACTTGTCTAGTGGAAGACTTATTTAGAGTCAAGTGTGTCATTAACTTGGTCAAATGACTTGATTAGAAAAGAAGTCAATTTGACCGTCAAAATCCTTATTTCTAACTTTAGTGAAATTTTGATTTCTATTTCTATTTAGGAATTTTGATACCTAGGTCTTATATATCCTAACTCAATAAATAAGGATAAGTCTAGGCCCAAAGTTATGTGGTCGCTGATATCCATTCCTAGGTTGGTAAGTCATACTTTGTCTAGAAGGGCCTCTGTCGTACGATACCTTTGTTTTTGAGTTCAGGATTAGGAACATACACATGCTAGTTGGTGTCAGGAATAAAAATGATTTTGGAAGTACTAGCCCTATTATGATCGGCCTGCTTATATCCTATACCTCTCATATTCCCAGCAGGCTTGTTCAACCCCAAAAGACTGTCCCGTTTCTGAGATCCACTCAAGAAGGAATGAAGTTGAGCATTGGATTTCTCAAGATCACTTGTCAGGGTTTTAACCTTAGCCTATAAGTTATCATTGACTAATCTTACCTTTCTAAGGCTTTTGGTTGACTCCTGAAGGTCATACATAAGTTTCTCTCTTTCTAGCTCAAGTACATTAACCTTCTTAAGTACGAATTTATTATCCTTCTTAATCTTAAGACTCTCTTCAAATAATTGTTGATAAGCCTCACGACACTCTTCCTCATCTTCCTCGGAATGCACACCAATCCACTTCTTCAACCTTCTCACAGACTTCATTAGATTCACTTTTAATCCTAGAGTGAAGGCCATAAACTTCCCACTTTCCTCATGAGTGGACCTCTTACTTCCGAATTAGACTCTTCATCAATGAAAGTTGCATTCATAGCATTACCCTGATTTCTTTAACCATTGGGACACTCACTTCTATGATGGCTAAAACCTTGACACTTATAACATCTCCAGTGTTAGATTTCTTTCTAGAATCACTTGGGTGTCCTCTATGATTATCTTTAGTCTTCTTCTTATTTCTAAACAATCTTAGAAAATTCTTAACAAAGTAGGCTATTTCCTCATCATTAAGTGATTCTGAATCAAAAGGGTCATGATATTTATTCTTAATAGCGTTCAAGGCCAAAGATTTATCTTTCTTAGGTTTAACTAATGTTAGTTCATAAGTGTGGAGAGATCCGACAAATTCTTCAAACTTAATATAATTTATATCATTACTCTCCTCTATAACCGTGATTTTGGACATAAATCTCTCAAGTTAGAATCTAAGGATTTTTCTGATAATCTTAGGCTTTGAAATTCTCTCACCTGGATTGAAGCTAGCATTAATTATGTTATTCAAGCTTGGATAAAAGTCATCGAATGTCTCATCATCCTAATCTCTTCAAACCTAGTTGTCAACATCTGTAACTTAGAATTCTTAAAATTCTTAACAGCCTGAGTTTCCTCGTATGTGGTTTGTAAAATATCTCAAATCTCTTTAACAACCACACACATAGAAATAAACATAAATTCTTCTAGTGACATAACCATAAATAAAGCATGCAAAGCCTTACTACTTCATTTATACTCAATTAAACTAGCATTTGACCAATTTGCTATAGGAGTTGAGGTGACAACATCATTAACGGTGCTAGTAGGTACAGTTCAACTATTTACTACGCTCAACCAAATATTCTCATTCATCGATTTCAGGAAGTCTCTCTTTCTAACTTTTCAATGGGCGTATTTACTACCATCAAAATATGGCAAGACAGACAATAAGCTACTCGTCTAAAAAATTAGGGTTATGAATCGAATTTGGGCTTTGATACCATTTGAAAGTTACGAGTCGACCCTAAAATCACCTAGAATGGGATAAATTGGTGAATAACGCGAAATTAAATTATCAATTAAAAGCAACAATTCACTTTTTAATTGTTTTAGATGTTTAGTCAATCAAGTCAAGTTATCTTATGTTTAATTGTCATAATAATAAATAAAACAGTAAATAACACAAGATTTGTTGACAGAGAAAACCCTTAATTAGGTAAAAACTCTGGAACCAAGCCAATAACTTCAACTATAGACAATAAAAATTTGAAGTATGATTCAGTTTAGAAAATCCACTGGACTCGCTAATTTAGTTCCTGCAATCTCAAAGATCCGCGTAAACGTGCTTCACTCATACCTGCTCTCGATCTTTTGGAATTGTCAATTTTTTATGGATAACAAAGAACACTTTATTTTTGTACTCTTCATGTGCTTTTGGTTCAACCTCTCTCAATTTTCAGTAACTTCTAAAAGCAATTGAGAAAGTACATTCTTATTATATTTAGAAGTGGATGTTTTGAATTATTTGAATTTGATGTTTTTTCAAACTTGTTGTTGATTGATCTCAAGAATCAAATGTTTAATCTCAATGTTCGGATATGCTGTTGGAATGGTAATATGAGGATGTATTATAATGACCAACCACCATTTTCACGAAGTAGTGTTCGGGTGTTTATATATGAAAGTATTGTATAGTATAGGATAGATAGATAGAACTTTTGAAAATCGTGAACAAGAGTTTCTCGAAAAATACCGTCATTTGAGCAACGGGCGAGTGAAGGAGTATCGCTAGAGTGACGGCGGGCGACCTTGATTCTGTTTTGGATGCTCGAGCATTATATTGGCGACATGCTAGCATAAATCCGATGATTCTTTCTCTATGTTCCATACTCGAACCCAAAACTCTCAGTTCATTTATACAATACCTCAAAAAACTCATTGACTTTTACAAATCTTTTATAATCATTTTTTTGTCTAAATAATCGTCAATACAACTAAAAACCTAACATATTTGATATATGATATTACATTACACAATCAACAAAATTTTAATTCTTATTTTCCTTTAATATTAATGTGTTTAGTAGGGTATAATTCACATTATCAAACATTTCATATATATTATGTTTTTACTGATTTTTGTATAAATTTCCCATCATTAGCACATCCTACACACTTTTGGCCCAAGTTTAGCACTTAAATTTTGTCATATTTATAGCTCCAACATTTAAGTCCTATGATAATGTCTTCTTGGTCTGGATTTCTTCATAATCGCATCGAACCAAGTTTCAAATTAAAATTTCACAGATGGATCCAACTGGTTCGAAATCCATGGTAGGAATGTTTTTAACTTCTAAATAGGTTTTAATTTTTCATTTCATCCAAAATTCTCTATAAATAGTTCGCAAAACTTGACTAAGATAAAGAAACTGCACAAATAGCCTTAACAAAAGAGAAAAAAATAATATTTATAATAAAAAAATCAAAGAATTGAAGCAACTCAATGTGAAACAAAATATATTTCAGAATGCAGTGATTGATGAGTTCAATAAACCTTCAAGAATTCCTAGAAACTTCAACAACAAATAAAACACCATCGAGTACAGACATAACTTATATAGGGGATCACTGGTGTCACTGCCCAAACCACAACCAGCTTGGTGCAAAATCAAATAAAAGAAACACATTGCATTTGCACCCGAAATTCCATGAGCATTCAACGAAAAGGTTCATTCTTGACTCAAATCTGTACCAAGATTTTTCACCTCAAACCCGAGACTTTTCTCTCTTCATTCTATATATCAATGCCAGAGGCAAGTTTGCTTTACAAAAATTTAACAACACATATGTTGGCATTGCAGTAGAGTAGTTTCATGCACATCAGTTGCACTGGAGGCTGACTTTGATGCCCTGGAGCGTACGAGCGATGAGGGAATTTACAGTGTCAATTGATTCTGTTGTTAGCTTGGCAGCAGGCGAGCTATTCACCAATATCTGGAATCCTATAGTAAGTAATGAGCCACTACTGTCTTCATCACTGCCTCCATTGTAGTTGATAGGCCCACCAGAAGCGGGAGAACAATCAGGAACAATTGCAAATCCAGATGGCAATAAAGCCACACAAGAAGGATCACCCCCGGACATCACCACACTCATTGCTTCAGAGTTGACAGCTGCATGTACTACAAGCGATCCTGAAACATCCGTGCACGTCTCTTGCAAGATGAGCATGCTGATCTGATTAGCAGCACTGGCAGCATCCTGAAAGTTGAAGTACACAATGAAAACCCATAACCAGAGAATTGTAATTTGGAGTTGAAATTGTTTTAATAAAATGCGGTGCAGCTGAGGTCTTCTCTGCTAAATATAGCACTTGGGGTTCTCATTCAATTTTTTGAGTTGTTCCGAATTTAGGCACATAGGTCCACATGTGCCATTTTATAACAAAAACTGGATGGAAACCAAAGTGCTAGACTTAGCAAAGATGGAGATATCAGCTGCAAATTTCCCTAAAATGCATGACCACTCACACTATTTCGAAGAACAGAGATGCTATTGACAAGGTCTTGGCTCTTGGGAATGTGCAGCATCTGTTGCACGCAACCATCTTGAGATAAGACATCCCAATGACCTCTTGTTTGTTCATTCCGCAAGAAGTCAAATAGATGGCGACAAGATACCGGCAACCAAACAGTTGTCACGGCACTCAACACAGTACCCGAAGGCTCCCCCGGGTTACCAACGCTCTCCCGCACCATCAACTTCGTATTGTCAACATTTCCAGATTGAATAACTTCCCACTTGTGCACCGTGGCACAAAGACCGGTGCAAAAGCTGCGAGTCATCCGTTGTGCTAGCTTTCCTATACTCCTCCTGGCGGCTGGATTGGTTACTGGTTTATATATAATATGCATCAGTATCCATATGGTTTTATTCTTTATATCAAACCACCAAAAAGGGCAGATTTCATCCATGTGAAAAAAAAAAACAAAAGTAAAACAAAGTACAAACTCAGAAGGGTGAAGTACAGCTGAACCTCTAGAATATGAAAATAGTAACGTAAAACTATACCATTGACAAGGAGCTATAGAACAATTAGGAGACCCGGATTGGTTACTGGTGTATATATAATGGGTTTTGCTTGTGGTACATCATGGGGGTGGGACCCACTTATTGATGTACCACTAGCAAAATCCATATATAATATGCATCAGTATTTATATGGTTTTATTCTTTATATCAAACCACCAAAAAGGGCAGATTTCATCCATGTGAAAAAAAATAAAAAAAAATAAAAAAATACAAACTCAGAAGGGTGAAGTACAGCTGAACCTCTAGAATATGAAAATAATAAAGAAAACTATACCATTGAAAAGGAGCTATAGAACAATTAAGAGACCCTAGTATGGCTGCTTTGTGCTTTGCATAGCCAGTATTATGGTTGAGGAAGTAGAAAAAACAATTTAAATAGAACACCTGCATGATCTCCACTGTGGATTGTAGAGGATGTGATTGCAGCCAAGTAATTGCATTGTCTTTGTAGACTGGCGACCCACTTTTGTGCACCAAAGCCCAATCCAGAATTCAATAATGGTTGATATAATTGATGGACGACATTGGCATCATATTCTGTGTGTTCAATCCAGGTAACCTGAAACTCAATTTTGAAGTTACCAACCTTTCTTTACCAAAAAAAAGAAAAATAAAAGGAAAGCTATCCCGAGAATTAAAACAGTAAAAACAGAGATGCATCAAGCCCGTTAGAGTAATGGTATGGTATTCCAAATTGTTCTGAAGTTAAATATGTCAACAAATTTCCAGCTGATTTTCAAAATTGCACTGAAATTGCACAAGCATGTTACGGCAACTATTGAATTGATTTTCATACTTGTATGCAAACAGCACAAGTAATGCACAACTGCAATATGGTTGTCAACCATAAGGTCCATAATAATTACATCAACTGACCCACGTATCACCAGTCCTTTCTCTATTTCCATAAATGGGGGAGCAGAATCATAGGGATGGCAAACGAGCCGAGCCGCTCGTCGGCTCGTAAAAAACGAGCCCGAGCTTGAGCCGAGCGGGCTAGCTCGGAAGACGAGCCGAGCCCGCTCGGCTCGCCAANCCATAAATGGGGAGCTGAATGGCTTAGCCAAAGGGCTTAGGCAGCCTGTCCATAAACTATGTGCAATTTCTAAGCAATACTTACTGCATGTTTGGCTAAGCCTAAGAAATTTACGTTTTAAAATAAATAATTCTTTTTGTTAGTCAAAGCTGTAAATAAGTTACTTTTAAAAATAGCTCTCACCACACTGTCAAATAAGTAATTTTTTACTTTCAAGAAAAAAAGTAAAATATCCAAATATGTTTATCTACTTACCTAAAGTAAATTTGATTAACTTCTAAGCTTATTCAAACATGCTTCTAGTAGATAGCTGTTGTACACACATGCACATAGAGAGAGAGAGAGAGAGACACTATGGAAATTATTCATCTTGAAGTCAAAGTTAGAAGAAGCCAGACCGGGCAAATACTGGTACAACGGGAAAAGAAAAAGTTGTGGTTATGCTATTATTAAGGCAATACAGGTCTTAACAGAAGAAATAAAAAGCCACCTATAGATGCTTTACACCTAACCATACCAAGGCCAGAACATAATCCATCTCTCATCGCAAAACTTCCCTTATTTAGATCAAGAAAACATATAACAAGGTAGGTAGATTCCATCACTTCATTATTTCGAGCTAAGAAGAGTACAAAATAAGATTGCATCCAGGAAAGATAAAATTGTGCATCTATGTGAGAGAGAAAGAATTAGCACAAGAGACAGGAATAGAAGCATCATATACAATACATAATTAGAGTACTGTGGTCATTATTGCAAACATTTAATATGTTTGAGATTCGGATATACAAGTTATCAACAAATGTTATAGTATAGATACCTTCAGCTCTAAACTGGCGATAAACAACTTAAATAGCACTAAAAGTCCTAGTTTTCTTGTTAGTTATCATCAATACAATATTATGTAAGGTTCAGAGTCTCGGGCCAGAATTCTGAAAGTCCATCTGAACAATATCAACAAAACAATTTTTGCAAGCTAAGTTTAAGAAGGATAACACTCCACATGCCAGGAGTGTCCGTACTTGGACCTAAAAAATAGCCCTAATTTGAGATTGGAAACCCTAAAGGCCAGAGAGACCCGTAACATATTGCGTTCAATCGTGGACAAGTCCAAAAGAGAACATAATCCTTACTACCAATACCTTGGAATAGCCATTCGGCAAATCTTGAATCACACAACCTGAAGGAAGCCTCCTGCAATCAACATGTGCACGTGAAACTTCTTGGATGGTGTCTACAGACACATCAACCACAGCCCAGATGTCCTTCGCATGCTGCTTGCAGAAGCGAATAAACTTCACTTGACGGACAGGGACTAGAGGCGAAAGAACTTGGAACTCGGCATGCATCTACACGAAAAAGTTGTTTGGTATTTTTTTTCAGCACTGCTGGGGGACTGAGGGATTATAACGATATCAGTGAAAATGTCGTACCAGTTGCAGTGCACCATTTCTGTTTCCACCTGCGCCAGCAGAAATCACATCAATAGTTGACGCTCTCCCAATTATGCATGGAAACATTTCCGTCCATCGTTTCTGTACAAAGGAAAGCATATCACATACCTATAGTAAAGACAATGAGAAACCAGAAGCCATTGGTAGTATAACATTAGAGGAAACTTCAAATTGAATTGACATGACAAAGATATTAGAATTAAACATTGTTGAGAAAATGGAAATGATTGGAAGCATTACCAAAGAATAATAATGGATTATCCAAATTAGACCTGAAAAATAAACAAAGTACTAGTAACATTTACACTACAAATTGAAGAACTTACCGTGTCCATTAATGTCTCCGCAAGTGCCACACTGTTGATAATGACAGTCCCAGTTGAATATGTTGCTTCAGTTACAAAATGATCAGGTTTCATGCCAATGCAGGGAGAACTTGTGCTGGCATACTCCTTGAGGTTCAAAATTCGACTACCATCCAAGCTTCTGAACCACAGAGGACTATCGAGCTGGGCTAGCTTGATCAGCTCATCCATGGCAGCCAATGCAAGGTCTTGAAACATTGATTTGTTGAAGGGAACATCAACACTGGTCACCCAATTACCAAAATCAAGTCCTGTAGGCAATTCTGAGTCCATGGAGTTTAAACTACCAAAGCTCTTTCTTCCTACTGCAAGATCCAATCCCGAGTTGCCCATTATGGGAGGCACAGGGTTAGCCAAGGACAGCAGTCCAAGCCGATTGAGCTCATCCCTTAACCGTGCATTCTCAAGTATAAGATGGTCATTCTCCATATGTATTTCGCCAAGAAGTGCCGAGCCACCACATTTGGGACAAATAGGGTTCCTTATGACTTCCTTCATAGCAATGTTCTCAATGCGGAGCTTGTCATTTTCTTGTTTCAGAATTGAATGTTCATAGTGTTCTACTTGGGACTGAATCATTGCATTTAAATCAGTTCAATCATTCATCAAACCAATTTTCAACAGAAAATTAAGTGGAATCCACATAGAAGGACTAAATTACAATTTACCTTCATTTGAGTTCTTCTATTCTGAAACCAAAATTTCACCTGCCTCTCCTCCAAGCCTAGTCTCCTGCCAACTTGTTGTCTAGCTTTCTCATCAGGATGTGGATTCTCCTTGAAAGAACTATATGATCATATAAAATCAGCAAGCATCAAGATTGATAGAATCAAACAAACACAAATAAATAAACTTACTTTTCGAGTTCTTGAATCTGAAATGGAGTATGTCTATTATGTTTCTTTCTTTTAGATGATCCATTTCCAGGGGTCTCCCGATCATCACCTGATGCATTTTCCAAGTTATCATTTCCATACCTGCTCTCATCCTCCCTTGCCATCCCCATAAAACCACTATCAAAACTCATAAAACCCATCTCTCCAAAATTCTCCATCTTGAGCTTCTGCAAGAAACTTCAAAAGATGTCAATTAATAGCAATAACATGAACTAAAAGAAGCAAAAAACCACAGAGAGAGAGAGAGAGAGGGGGAGGGAGAGCTTAGGCATACAAAAGCAAGAGAGAGGAGTAGAGAATTAAACATTGGCTAGGAAACAGGAGGAGGTCATTTTAAGGTTCAGTTACTACCAAAACTGCTGTTAATGCAAATAGAACCCCCAAAACTGATCATAGAGAATAAAAATGAAATGCAGACCCTTTTACACCTATCCAAGAATGAGTAGAAGACTCAAAACTTATTCCTATTGTAAATAAATTTTCGAGAGAATCAAATTACATATACTTTCCAAATAAGAGATTTAATTTATCAACGTGGATCTTTCTCTTTAATATGGATATAAAATCACCACAAACTAAAGCCTAAACTCACCATAGATTCGAGCACCACAGCATCGAAATCGAAACCTTTGTTTTTCTCTTTCAGCCAAAGATTTGGGTTTGAAAGTTTCAGCTTCTCCCCGTCATAAAGAAGGACACCGAAGGATTTCTAAGGGAGAAAAAGGAAAGAATAGAAAGTCTCACCCAGAAAAGCGGACCCTTCAATACCCTAGAAAAATACAAAAACTGCAAAAATCCGCACTCTTTCTTTATCTACCTTTCTCTATGTACTTCCTTTCGCTATCTATTTGATTCTGTTATAAAGAAAAGGACAAAAAGGCAACACCTTTATTAATTTTTTTTATCATGATTACTTCATCAAAACAACATTGGAAGAAAGATAATAACAAAATCTCAGATTTTTTTACGCGTTTGGTTTCTTCTCTTTACGAAGCAGAGAAAGATTATTTTATGCGCAGGTGAAAAAAAATGGCGACTTGTAGAGTAAGAGCTGACTTACAGCAACTCCAATGACGCACACTGGTCAATGAATTTCGATTATTTTTCTACTTCGGTTACATATTCAGAGACCCTTCTTCGTTCTGAATTTATTGGAAAAATCGAAATCCTAATTTGGAAAAATAATTGTAGAGAATCCAGAGTAGAAATTCTATGACGGAGGACACAATTTGCTTTAGCACGTGGCCCGTAGTGTTCTTATTTCTTAGCTGTTTTTATATTTCTAAACGGCTACTTTCGATTAAATTGCATTGATACATTTTGTGGAGTATATTTTGAAAAAAATTCGCTTGCATTTATAGTATACCACACATGAAGGATTTACATGATGGGACTAAATATTGTAACTATTGATTGAATCCCATCTCTTCGTAAAAATAGATTTTGTAATACTGATATTTTGAAAAATGTATTGTTAAAAAGTATGAAAAAGCTTTTAATTAACGTGTAAAATTATTTTATTAAAATAATATATAGGTAAAAATGAGTTTGAGAAAAAATAAATCTTTAAATAATGAGACTCAAATAGGGACCGTGAAGAACATTCTTGAGTAATAATTTTATTTATTTTTATTTTTGAAAATGCCATGACTTCATGGTTGCAAAACTTGTTGAACATGTCTAAAAAAAATTGTAGAGAACAATTCTACCAGCTTCACGTGTAAATATCTTAAAAATAGTTTAGACTCTTCATTAATCTTTACGTACGATAGATCTTTACTGTCCATTATAAGATGAAAAAATACAAAAAGCCAAATAGACCTTAGTCGCAATCAAGAAAGTTGGCTAGCAAGAAGAGCAAGCAATGAGACGAGAGTGACTTTTGGGAGCTCAAGTGAGCACATTGTAATTCAAGAATTAGAATTTCTCTCTTTAATTCCCATTTCTTTTTTTCAGCTTACTCTTGAGTGCTCTTATGAGTGTCAATCAAATAAAACTGATTTAACTAAAATCTCATGAAATTCAATTGGACATGTTAGTGTTATCGGTGACAATATGACTATTTAAATACAAGGTTAAAATGATTGAAGATCTTCACCTATTGGGCTGATCAAAATTCCATAACAATATATTGAATGGAGGAAAAATATTTATGTGACCAATTCAGAATTTGTCGAAAATATCGTTTAGTTTGTTATAATTAAAACTAGAGATAGCAACAATTAGGTCAAATTAATAAGTGAAGCTCAGCACAACACTTTGAAGGTTGTGTTCTTTTAATTAGAGACTAATCTCAAGATATATTTCTTATTCTAGCAGCAAAGATGTTGGAAGAACTTGACTGTACTATCACCAACCGTGGTGAAGTTCTTGAATTCCCACTTTCACATCATGTTCAAGAAAGATTCAACCTTATTTTCCATTTAATCATAAATTGGGACCCAAAAAAAAAGAAAAAAAAGAACATCCTTCTTAAAATTCATCATCAAGGACAATGGTGTTTTTTAAGGAGAGAGAATGATACGGTTTAGTTTTTAATTAGAAATTTTATGTGTCTTTTATTTTTATTAATTATTGAAAGATTCAAATATTGCATCATGATTTGTTAGTAGTGGTATTAATTAGGCTATCTAGTAGGTTGTGGGAGATATGAAGTCAATAATGTTAATTAGTTTAGGAAAGATCATTTTTCGTATTTATAACGTAAACTCGAAGTAAAATATAGTTCGATAGTTTTTGCAAATATAATTGTTTGTGTTGAAGGTTTAGGTTCCTTGAAAACCTAATTATGGAGGTTAAGACTCACTTGAACGAGTCTACATCATTTACTAATTTTCTATGAGAATTTCTATTTGTACACAAAAAGTGGTGCCAGAATTCAAACAGACAACACTTGGCAATTTTCTACTGGAGGGTGGCAAAAATAAAAGGAAAACAGATGCTTCTGTAAAAATTATGGCAGCAATTTTCTGTACAAGGGGAATTGCTGATTTTCTTAATAGAAACACTAGTATATCAATTATTAAAGGGATAACCGGTAAAATAAATTACCTTGTGATAAAATAAAAATATAATAAGTTGATATGGAAAAAAAAAACCATGAAAAGATTTTTTATTATTCAATCCACCTCGACAGAAAAGCATGGTCATTATTCGCATGCTGGTAATTGGAGCACACTCAAATATTGTCATGATCTCTAGTATCGACAAACAAGATATTTTATTAGGGTTAATAGCTATCTCAAAAAATTAACGAGGTTTCTACAAAGGTAATTTTCTTTTAAGCCTTTTAAGGGAAAATTATACCTTTACGACATCTTCCACGTGGCTTTCTTTTGCATGTATGCTCTTTAATTTACTAATTATGAATCTTTATGGTGTTTTTTGTGAATTAATTAACAACATGTTTGGTAGAGATGGATGAGATAGCTAACATAATATTGTTAACCGAATATGCATTTAAAGTTTTCTGCCCTAAATATATTGAATAAATTAGTGTATAAATTATATTTCGTTAACAAAAATACGTGCACGCAAATACGGATTGAGTAACAACTTAGCGAAATCATGGTACATGCATATAATAAGCAAATCATGACTTACCCAAAAGTAGAAAATAGAAGGAGATAAAATAAAACGAGATACATGAATGCAAATCTTCTTAAAAAGGATTTTTCTTCGGGTGCCAAAATCAAATGAACGTCTATCTCCCAAAATATAACGCTTCTTCCAAAATTAATATAGCACACTATTAATTTTACCAGGAAAACCAATAGTTGACCGTACTCTTATAGAATGGAAGATATCGAAAAATAAATATCGAATATGAAACTCAAAATAATATGGAAATTATTTTGCCAGAATTTAGAAAAATAAAGAATTAGAAATCAATTATTAGAAATAGATTTAGAGTGAAAAAAATAGAAATAGAGGGTCCTATTTATAAATTTTCATGTGTCACTTTCTAATGATTGCATCTTTTTGTAAAATCAATTTACATTATATCACACCATTTCATATTTGATGGCCTAGATTGCGCCTCAATAAAGGGTCATGACTTTTCGTTATGCACATCCAATCATTAGACCAATTGGAGACTTTTTTCAATTCACATATTTTAATCTTTTTATTACCCAAAATTTCAACAATCCTCCACATAAATAAAATGAGTCGACTCAAAACAAGAAAAACGAAAAAGAATACAACTGAAATATAATACATCAAGATCAGTAGCTTTCACTTTGAACTTTCCCTAGTAAGAATTTGTTGGACTTAGTAACTAATCAGTCAACGCAACGTTTTGAACTATCGGTCGTTATTGAAAGCCTAGAAAATAGATTGAACACATTATCATTCATATAAAACTTTGGTTCTCTATTTTGTTCATTATTTCAGCCTTGAACCCCTTCAATGCTAAAAGTACACTAGAGAAGTTGCCAAAGTAAATTCCTCATAGAACCAGCCAAGTTTGCACTCACATAGGTTATGTTCTATAAATAGTACCATACAATACTTCACTTATTGTTTACATGATATACTTATTATTAAAAGCATAGTTTATTCTAATCGATCTTTGGTAGACAATACTTATTTACATCATAGAAATGAGGAATTAAAACTTCGAAATGCTTCTCATCCAGTCAATCATTACTAATTTTCCTACTGAACCTAATATGTGGGATCTCCAGTCAGTTAAGTTTCCATTAAGCTGACCCATTAGTTTAGACTTTACACTCATTTCACTTGATGCTCAATATATTATCTTTAGATAACACAATTAAAACGGATTCGATATGTTATTTTTCAATAAAACAATCAGTATTGTTCTATTTGAGAGCAACTATCGAATGGTATTATATATATGACGTATATGTCGAAACTTAGCATTATACACGATATTTTGTGCCATTTCATTTGTAGTTAGCTATCTCAACCAAATGATATAACATGCACAAGTTGTCACCAATTAGAAAACCTTTTCAAAATCTTTGAAACAATCATGCTTCCTTCTAACTTTTTGGAAAGCTTTAATTTCTTTCAATTCTCACAATGTATTGAGGATTTTCACGAAACAGGTACGCTGTTAATAGTAAAATACATTTACTATTAAATTTTGAATCATTGCCTTGGATGTTTAATTTGCAACATCTTGCACATCTAAAGTTTAACAAGGTTTTTACTACGGTGTAGTTTATCATTTCGAATATTCTTCAAACATTCTAACAATTATTATTACATATCCAATAAATGCAATAATCGAATTTCATCCCATTTATCCACTTTCGACTTAGTGTGCATCATGTTTGTGAACCATCCTTATAATTAGTATAAGGGCTTTCTTATAATATAATTTGTAAATAAGTTATCTCTCTACATTTCCTCAATTAGGAATGTATGTACAAGTAGTAATGTTGTATCCACAAGTCTTTAACTTTTCATATAAGATCAGTTAACCATTTTAAGTATTGAACAATGTTCAATCGAATATCAATTCAGATATGTGCGCCAATACAATAATAATTCAATATTATTTGGAACTACCTCTGAAAACAACTGGCTTTCCTTCGGCAATCCACATTTAACCGCTTGATGTTTGTTTATTCAAGTATTTCAACTATATCTCAATTTACATTATCTTGTAAAAACAAATTTCATTATAAGAAGAATTACGCAATCTTCATAGTTCTTATCCTTTATACATGAATGTCATTCATTCAATCATCATCCTAAAGAATATCCGGCGCCACTGCCAACTATAGGCACCATTAATGCCCTACAAAAATATTTCTAGTACCCACTCGATTAGGCATCACATTGATTTGCCATCAAAATATATCTAGAGACTTGGTCCACCAAACTAAGCCATTTAGACTAAAAGGTCTGTCCGAAATCCAAACCTTTGTGTGGGTACATAGTGGAAAGAAGCCCCCTTTAACCATATGGGTGAGCACCAAGCCTTATCACGTGAGCAAGTGCGCGTAATATATTCAAATATTCTCCAAACGAGGAAAACACATTTTCTCCACGCACATGCATTTGTTTAAAATAAACCAATAATTTATTTATTGAACATGCATCTTTTCATTGATCATCATCAATTTTCTTACACACACACAAAACATTCATGCAAACAGGCACCTCGATTATAAACACCACTTTAATGTATTTCGAATTGAATAGAGACAATCCTCTATGAGAGTATCCAATGGCATCCATTCACGAGTCGAGAAATGGCGTGGACAAATAATTAAAGCGACAAATCTCATGATTTCCTTCCAAACAGGAATTAATGTATACAACCATTGGTCATCATTTCTATATTCTTCATGAGAAACAAAGGCAAAATTCGTGAACATTCATTTCCCATTTCTAGATTCAGAATGCAAATAAGTATTTACCCGGAATACGACATGCATGTAAATGAGAAATCCCACATAAAGACAATATGGAAATTCAAGTTCTGCATAAAGACAGATGTATGTATGTCTTGTGCACAACATCTGACTTTCAAACCAAATCAACATTCTCTCTTTTTGAAAACAAATATTTTCAGTTTCTACTAGAAGCATGTCACCAACCGCCACCGCTGGACACAACCAATGGTACTAAGAAATCTTGTCAAAAGCACAACTGCTTTGATACCAATTACTGTCACCCTTTAACTTGGGTTTTCAGTTCCCAAGACCTTTCTGAAAAGGATGGTCGTGTAAGTGTTATGCCCTACATTCAATCAACTTTAAATATAAACACTTTTAATATATATAATCGATGCATATTTATGACAAGATCTATTATTTAATTAAATTAATATTCTAATAAATTAAATAATAGAATCCGTAGATTCAAGTTTTAGTGATTTGTTAATCAGAAGGAGTTGTGATTGTGATATACAAATTACATATGACTGAATTTTAAATTGTGTGTGGTCATATGTAATAACGAGATATGGATATCGTTATTGCGGATAGACCATCACGTATGATATTTCTTACCTGAGAAGTAAATAGCTAATCTTACAAGTTAAAATGTGATGACACTTGAATGAACACGTGGATGTTTTATTATAGAACAAAATATTGGAGATCCGTTGGAAGATTTCACATGAATAACTATTTGAGTGTCAGTAATTAATCTTTAATGTTCGATAGTTGAATCGGTCATTTGACTTGATGTCATCATAGTGTCTTATATGAGGACAATCATATTTTGGTGATATTGCTCTGCCAATGATCTCTAATACGGTATTGTTCATGTATGTCAATAATCATATGAAAATTGTGAATGATCAATAGAGGATTCGACACTCTTAGATAATAAGAGATTATGATCTACATCTCATTCAGTTAAGTTGATATTGAAATTCTTGATCAATGTGTACTCATAAGTCGAAAATGAATTTTGGACTTATATTGACTTAATAGTGAGATGAAAGATATGATGAATAATTGAGATTGACGCATATCCCTATCTCATAATTGATTAGATCATATTGACGAAGGGATTGTAGTTTCACAGTAAACGAACAAGTTTGGTTTTATCATACCACGTGACATTTTCCGTCACATGTATTACCCTAATATATTATTACATGTCAATTTGGGATGACATATGTGAATTTGTCATAAATTAAAAGGCGGGGGGTTTTTAATTTATCGATTTTGATTAGATTAAAATAATAATTCACGTCGTTACGTATCGTGATTGAGAACCTGATGTGTCACGTACAAAATGCAAACCAGAATAATGAGATTTACCAATTAATTAATTGAAAAGTGTTGGATAATTAATTAATTGGGTTGTTTATTAATATGCCCGAATTAATTAATTGGATTAATTAATTCATGGACAATTAATTAATTAATTATTGGATCGGATTAAGTTAAGTGATGGGCCAAACCCATTTGAACTTGTATTAATAGGCTGCTAGAGTTTGGAAAAATTAGTAGAAAAAATAATTTTTCTTGCTAGTACAAAAAAAGTAAAAAACCTTAGTTCTCTCGATCTTGTTTCTTGTGTGTATTTCCATTGGAGGTTGGACAATTGGATAACTAAGGATTTCAGTTTATGATTATTCGTGTTCGAAAATCAGCAAATGAGTTTACAGAATTCATCAAAGGTATTAATTCTATTATAGTTTCTATCTAAACACAAAGTAGATTTGCGGTGGGAATTGAAATTGTTTTATTTTTCGCTGTGCATGATTAAGTAAATTCCCAACAGTTCGTGCAGCCACTCTCTATTCAAATCCTTTATTCAATGAAACATGATAACCATTTTGAACACATACCCACTTTGTTGAAATACCACAATGAAAGTACATATTCTTTCATAATTTTCACGTCCATTCAAAAGTTAGTTTTTTTTTTTTTTATATATATCAACCATATATTCCAAGAGTCCGATTTTCTTATTTATGATACAATAATATATAACTTTATAATAGTCTCCTTCAATGACAGAAAAATCTGCAATCCAACAATTTTTTATCCAATGTACTAGAAGTGGCTTTGAAGTAAATGAGAAATACATTCATTAATTCATTCTCTTTAAGTACATGGAAGTTCATGCACTTTCATAGTGATTACATGCATGCATGCACTTACTATAGTTTACATTTTCATATTGATTCACTTACCATTTAAACCAGAATTGATCTTTCACGTAATAATTGTTATAGAATATAACTTGTGCAATTAAATTTTGAATTGCAAAAATTCATATCCTATTTTTCTGCCTTTAATTAATAACTTATGCTTAAAATATGGATCAAACATCAATTTATATGCAATTTGAATTTTGCCATTGATACATGTCAAATTCAGATTAAAATAAATACATAAATGCAATCTGAATTACAGTAAATGAGTACATATGTAAGTATAAATAGTTTACCAACATTCAGAATCTACATGAGATTACAAACAGAATATAACATGCAACAAAAAGAATCAATAAATCAACCCGTCTTAAAATTGTTGGATAAATTAGTGCATAAATTATATTCAGTTAACAAAAATATGTGCACGCAAATACGGATAGAGTAATACCTTAGCGAAACCATGGTACGTGCATAATAATAAGCAAACCAAGACTTACTTAAATGTATATATAAAAAAAAAAAATAGAAGGAGATGAAATGAAGCAAGGTATGCGAATGTAAATCTCCTTAAGATGGATTTTGCCTCCTGTACTGATGTTAACATGATCAAATGAATGTCTGTCTCTCAAAATACAATGCTTCTTTCAAAATTAATGTAGCACACTATTAATTTTGCCGAGTGAATCAAAACTTGACTGTACTCTTTTAGAATTGAAGATATTGAATAATAAATATCGAAAACTAAACTCAAAATAATATGAAAATTATTTTTACATAATGTATAGAACGAAAAAAATTAGAAATCAATTATTAGGAATTGATTCAAAGTGAAGAAAATGAAATTAGGAGGTTCCTATATATAGATTTTCATGTGTCACTTTTTAACGGTTACATCTTTTGATAAAATTAATTTTAACCATTAGATTACACCATTTCATATTTGATGGCCACCAGACAAGGGCATAATACGTTAAAAAGTGCAACTGTGCATTAAAACTAATGTACAATCTACTGTGCATGGTTGTTAAGATCTTTCATTTGATCTTTCATTAAATCTAACAATGAATTTAATGGAGAAACGAAATTGATCCAAGACCCAACTCTAAAGTTACTGGCAACAACTTTTAGACCATCTATTAATCATAACTCTGTTCTTCAATGAAATAAACTAACAGTCAAGTATGTTCTAAACTTCCTTATTTTTAACAATTTTGCACACTTAATGGCCTAGATTCAAGACGTCGATGTCAAAATTTAAATGTTAGGGACTAAAAAGGCAAGATGACCAAAGACTTGGGACCATTTGTGCCAATTTCTATTAAAAAATAAATAAATCTGATTTGAATTTACATGGAGGTATTGCCGGGGTCAGCCATGAGCAATTCAGTCAGTGATGAATTTAACCCAAGACAAACTTAATTGGCAAAGCTAGAGAAGAAGGAGAGATATGATGAATGTCAACTTATGAAATCTAAGCAAAATGGTCTAGATTTACATGGAATCAGCTGTCAATTTCAGAAGAAAAAAAACCTGTACAGAAACCTATAGTAAATACATAAGGCCCTGTTCTCTTTACCATTTTCAAGTTGTTTTCTATTTTCGATTTTCCAAAACAGCGAAAACGCGTTCTCNGAGAGATATGATGAATGTCAACTTACGAAATCTAAGCAAAATGGTCTAGATTTACATGGAATCAGCTGTCAATTTCAGAAGAAAAAAAACCTGTACAGAAACCTATAGTAAATACATAAGACCCTGTTCACTTTACCATTTTCAAGTCGTTTTCTATTTTCGATTTTCCAAAACAGCGAAAACGCGTTCTCTTTCCCATTTTCGAAAACGTATTTTTGAAAACAAGTTAAAATTTTGTAAGGAAAACACAAAACGATAAATTTGTCGTTTTGAGTGTTTTCAGTTATAATCAAGTCAAAATTTCCAAAACTTATTTGTGGTG
>CAIGRP010098858.1:0-49886 GCA_903798385.1 Fraxinus cuspidata
ATCATTTTATACATCAACGATCAAACATACCAAACACTTGAGCCTTATTCATTGCCAATCATTAAAGTGTTTCCATATCTCTCTTCTTGTTCTTAACTTTGTATTCATTGCTCATTAAGAAGAGGAGATTATACTTGTAAATTCATTTTGAAGTATGGGTCTTGTTGAGATCCCGAAAAGCTCAACATTGTACAAGAATCGATGCTCCTTATTTATAAGTTATCGAAAGATTTGGATTATACCATAAGTCAATCAATTTATTGGAAAAGGCCTTACTCGTGAAGGAGAGCTAGGTAACAGAGGACGTAGATCGTGCTTGGGATCGAACCTCCATAACAACATCGTTTACATCATCTCTCCCTTTTACTTATCGTTTTTATATTTGTGCTTACTATTTGAATTAATCTATTTATTCTTTACTTGTTTGAATTTAGATTAATTATTCGAAAAAGTTTTAAAAACCAATTCACCCCCTCTTGGTTAGCTATTCTTGGGCTATCATAGGATGTGACACTTTGATGTTATGGAACTTAACCAATGAGGCATTGGGATGAAGTCAAGTATCAAACATGAAAATAACATCCATTCATTGCCCTTGCCTAAAAATACTCAATTCGAAGTCAATAAGAGACATATTGATAAGTGTATTTTATACACTTATTCCGGATCTTAAAAATCGATATTTGGTAGTTCTTTTAACAAAATATACCCTAAATTGTGGCATGTTATATAGGTAAAACTCAATGGTTGAACAATGAATCGAAAAAAAGAAACGAAAATTGGTGAAGAGTGATAAAATTCAAAATTTGAGGATCAAATTTTAATTATTCAATAATTGATTCAGACACAAGAAGATACTTTGAATATTGTTAGGAGACAATTGGATGGAATTAGAACTCAAAAATGAATGAAATATGTTTAAAATCAATTTCCAATCGCACAAGTTATATTTTAGATCTTTAGTCGAGGATTGAGACCCATTTTGGCATAGTAAACATCCGAATTGGGAAAACTATATTACTAAAAAAGTTTATCCCTTTGAGTTAGCTTTCCAAGATACTTTGAATCATCTCAATCGAATATCGGGAGATATATTTATGGCCAAAATACTGAATACTGTGCAGAGACAAAAAATATGCGCACGAAGACAACTTTCTTTATTCAATTGAAATTCTTTTGGAAATAATTTGAACATGATTTTCAATCAATTTTCGACTCATAAATTACTTAACAACGTAATACATATGAAAGACCTCTCATATACATCTCATACTCCAATACTCATCAATTATTATCATCAAAGTATGGAAATTCATTGTTTTTGTGAGAGAATTGAAGGGGATTTACAAGAATTCAATTAAGTGAAGATTCAAACTTAATTTTTGGATAAAAAAGAGAAGACGCAAGTGCAGGTTTTTCAAGAAACCATTGAAGAGATTCAAGATTTTAAGATTTATCTTCATCTTCTCAATTAATAAAAAATATGGGTTATATCTTTTCACTTAAATATGATTTTTTTTAATTTCGATATGTTAGACTATTTTATATATTTATAGGATGAAATGAATCATTGTTTTGAAATTTTTAATATTAATTAATTATTTTGACGACTAGTATATTATTTTCTTGAACATTTATTATTATTTTCATCGACTTTTCAATTAATCAGCTACTAATTGAGATGAATTATTAAAATCTAATATTATTGAGAGAGATAATAGATTTTTAGTTAAAATAATAAATATTGTAAAGTCCGATAGGAGATAGAGATATACATCTATGCTTTACATGATTTTCGTAGGTATTCTAGATTGTTTAATGCATTTATCATGTTCGCATCTTTCATCGAGAAATAGGAATGTCACATGATGAGAATATATTTGATAACTGTCGAGAGAAAATTTCAATTAAATTAGGAACACTAACCAATAATATTAATTACAAATTGTCACTTTAATTCGTTGCGCTAAAAATGGATTAACAATGGAGATTCGATATCTTAGCAATACTTTTATATATTTGAAGTCAAACCATTTAAATTGCTTTCTAGTTTAATCGATAATTTAGATATTAGTATAGAAATCACAAAAAAAAAAAATTGTTATTCGATTAAAATTACAATTAATTTTTCGATCAAACAAAGTAGTTCTCGTAGGTTCTGCAATCTATTCATCATTATATTACTTGACCACGATCCCGTACACTTGCAGGTTTTCAAGGATCAACATGTAAAACAGCAAGACGATTAAAATGTCGAAGTAACAAAGATTTAATGAATCAAACATGGAAACATCATTGCATGCAATTCTTCCAAAGTGATATCCACAAATGGGAAATTCTACTGCCATGACCTGGTCAATCCAAAATGAAGTTATTTTCAAATCACAAACATCCATTAGGACGAATTCTCTTTGCCAAACTTTTTAATAAATAAATAAAATTTTGAGAAGATCCTCTCTTAAACTCTTATTCCTTTTTTCTCTCTCTCTAATTCCTCCATTCTTCTAACAAAAATATTCATTAAATCAAGCAAAAAAATATTTCACCACTTCTACTAAGTGTAATTAAAAAACCTAGGTATTTGACATTAGCAATTATATATCCGATATGGCACTACAGTAAACTATTTAAGACTCAGCAAATCCTAATTTGTAGCTGTTATATATGAGTTTTGCATCAGAATATAAGCCAATAGGTAGAATTAAGTTGTGGACATGAACATAAAACATAATGAGATCAAAAGAGCACAACATACTACTTTGTCGTTGAGTTGGAACTGAACCACTCTCTAAGATAAATACTATGGAAGAATCTATTGCAGTTTGCAATTTCATACTTATAATCAGTTCCGCTCCTACTTTTTATAACAAGTTCATCATCTATATAAAAACCACCAAGTTAAATATAAACAAATGAATTAAATGAACAAATCACATTCATAAGACTCATAACTCAAAAAAAACATAAATTATAACACTCATAAATGATAAATCAACAAATGAATTAAAAAAAAAGAAAGAGAGAGAGAGAGAGGCCAGCGTCGGCGGCTACTAGCTGACAGTAGCAGGAGGAAGGAAGCCGGAAGGGTTCGCGTCAATCTGGAAATTGGAATGTCGAATTATTATTGTCGGTAATGGATTTGGACCATTTTGTAATTGATTTTCAATTGAACTCCATGGATTGGGTTTGGGCCTTTTTTTTTTCATGACAAAGTACGGCTAAGGAAATTGCACTTACTAGCACTGAGTATCATTTATGGATTGTGAGAAATAGAAGGATTTTTGCATATATTAGACTACACTTGGATAGTGTTGTTAGACGAATCAAAACACATGTATACAAAGTTATATTTTCTTTCTATCCGAATATTTTGATTCATTTTGAATCTGTAGCATTGGGTCCTTAGATCTTTTCGTTTGTACATTTTTTCGTTTTGTTAACTTGGGTAATTTGTAACGCTATAGATTTCTTAATTTGGTTTCAGCATTTTGTCGTGTTCATTACTTACAGTTTGAATGCCACAATGATCTTGAGATATGTTGAACAAATTAATTCGGTTGGTAATTCTTCACCACTAGCTTTGGGCTCAAGTACAATTCGTATTGTGTTACTATCTGCAATAGCATCACAAAAATTAAATTCTTAAAGGAAAATTAAGAAAAACAATAACCGGATCCCTGCAGGATAGTCCCAAAAGAAATACAACACAAAAAGACTTCAATTGCCTCCCCAAAATAATTTTGAAACACAAAAAGCCACATATAATTCTTGGAATTAATTAACCGCCTTAATGATTATTCAAACCAATCATGTTCTCCTGAAATCACTAAATTTTACAACAATTTCAACTACATATACTGACATAGTGACATATAAGCATGCACGGTGTTTACGCACAAAAAATTAACCGAAAAAAAAAAAACAGCGAATGAATTGAATTACATCGAGGGAGGGAGATGACTACTGCAGTCGCTGATTGTGGAAAGCAATATTCCAAAATGATCACTACGACACGAGCCAAAAATTGGACTGAGCCAAAGTGAAGGGATTTTTCTTAAGCGGGTTTGGCAACATTTATTTGCTGCGGGCAAATGGAGGTTCACTTTACAGCAGCATACATATGTTCAGCATATTTATAGCATGTTTGGATTTGCTAAACTTACAAGTAGATAAAAATGAGGATCAACCCAAAAGTGCACTTAATAACAATAGTGGAAAGGAAAAAGATGACGCTGCACGCTTAAAACTTCCAATTCTGAATCAATGCTCCCCAGAGAAAAGGGAATTCATTGAACCAGCACCACATGAACTTAAAACTGTTTAAGAACTGGTCACCTACAATTCAACAGTTTGATATTTCATAATAATACTTGGAAAATGAAACTTGATTATGACCAAAAACCAGAATGTAAGATACAAAATACAGATATATGATTTATCTGAACCAGTAAATGGGAAATATAACAAGAAACTTCTGCTTGATCCTCGGAAACTTGTAGATTACGTATTTACTCCAAACATGAAACCATTGCTGTAGGAGGGAAGATTGTTGAAAGGCCCATAATTCCTCACTGGAGAACGGAAAGGGTTTGGTGTCACGGGATAGCTAATATAAAGCCCAGCAGCGAGAAGCACTTGCTTTGCATTGGAGCACGAGAGTTCAGACTCTTCCGTGAAAAAAACTGGAATATCCAGAGACTTTATCAAGTCAAGGGCTCCACCCCAACTTGAATAGGTCTCTAATCCACTATTTAAAGCCACAATTAGATGGGGAGTAGGAAGGTAGGTGGCCGCCTCCTGATAAACACCTCGTATTAGATTTACCCTCACTCGGCTACTTATTCCAGAAGTTGTCCCGGACAAATTTGTTGGGACTCCAGGCCCCACCATAATGATCTGTATATTGCCAACACCATTGAATAAATGACCGATTTCAGCAAATGATGGAATCCAATCCAGTTCCCCTTCTGGTCCAAGGTAATGAAGGATCACCTCTTTGCCTTTCAGTAAAAGATTTTTAGAACTGATGTTAAGTGCGGTCAGTATATGATATAATGTCAGGGGGTGAGAAAGAATGTCAGCCACAGGGCTCGAGAGTGGCAGCGAGCGAAGGCTATAGTACTCAAACCAACCAGAAAGAAGAATTGGGCTTGACAGTCCATCCCTTGGATTATTGTTGAAAGGTGAATCATTAGGATATTCGCCATCATCTAGGCTACCCCATGAATCCCAAAGTCCACCTTTAACTGGAAGTAGGCCGAATGGAGAGTGAGAATAACAACGGCATCTCCTTCTCCACATGCCTTTTCGGTGGATTCCCAGTGATTCGAGCCATTTGCAGGGTTGTTCGACTGAACAATCAAACGTGAAGATCTTCATTGCCAACTCCTCTTCTCTTTCCATCATTGCCTTGTAAAGTCCACACATGTGCTCGTGTGCTACATTCCAGTGCTGCTGCTGGCAGAGAGAAGTGCAGTAAATTACGGCACGACAACGTCCACAACAAAGTGATTGCTCCTGTTCAATCTCTTTTTCACACATTGAGCAATGCCTCAAGCTAATCATTGAATTTACTTCTATTTCAGAAAATGTCTCCTCTCTCGGTGATTCTGAATGCTTTGTGGGAGTTGAGCCTCTTGAACTATACTTATCCTCATATCCTCTTGAACTATTCCTTTCCTCGTACCCTTGACCTGGAGGGTGTGAGATAGTAACTGCAACAAGATCATTCCCTTGGGCCATTTCTGCAGGCCATTGAATATCAACTGTTTCAATAAATGGCTGAAAGTATATCAATCTAGAACACTTTGGACCTGTGTCAAAATCTTGTTGAAGCAGGGGGTGCAGTAACAAAATCGCCCTCATCACGGCGTACACAAATCTAAGCTCTTCTAGTGTAGGATTTCTAAACTGGATCTCACCAGACTCTGTACATCGAGTAACATCAATAACCGGAAATCGATTTCCACCAGACACCTCTAAAGACAGCGATTTGATCATTCTCTTGTTCGAAGGAAACATCACAGACTCCACCTCGTAAGTCACTCTCAGAAGCTCTACATTCGGAACCCTAATCGTCTCCCTCGAGCCTGTCATTTTCTTTGCATCAATTTCCGACCTAAACATGTGAAACCCTAAATCTCCACCATCTCCCCCAATTAATTGAATGCATGGAAATGGCTGTTTTCTACCATACCAATCTGAATCCTTTCCTGCCTTAACACCAAAAAGATGCCCCGGGCGCAACCGCCTCCACGGATCAGTCCTATACAGGGCTGCCGCAGCTTTATATAGTGACTTAATGAAAGTTGGTGAAATGCCATTCACCTTCATAAGGCATGCTCCGGATCCAGGACCGAGTCCTGGGCCAGATCCGAATTGTTCTTGAAATCTAGAGAACAAATTCTTTAAATGCACATCCATATTGACTTACATATAAGATTTGCAGCACTCAAAGATTGTTTATATGATCCTTTCTTCCCTAATTTTCTTTCCAGTAAAAAAAACCCAAAAAAATCTGAAGTATAAACTAAAAAGCTGACTGTCACATTCTCAAGGCGTAATAACAAGAGGAAAAGAACAATTTACCAGTAAATTATAAGGAAATGTTTGCATGTATTATATGTGTGAGTTCAAACAATCTGTTCAGATGAGAAACGCAATTCTGCTGTCTGAAAGGAGGCAGCGGTCAAACTGAGTCCAGAACTACCGATAAGGATTGGAAAGATGTTTGCTTTACATCATGTACTTATAAGTAATTTTTAAAAAAAAAATTGATTATTTTTTATTTTAAACAAAAAGGAATCTATATTTTTATGCAAGAAAGTAATAAAATGCATTTCATTATTAGGGAAGCGTCTATAAAAGATTTAAAAATATAGTTAAAAGTGAATAATGAATGATGAGGGAGCTGCTATTTATATTCACGAAAGTTATATATCTATCTCTATTGAAATTTCATACACGTCATTTTAATATAGCTATCCCATCATAATTTCTTCAACCATTTTTATATATCTAGCCACAAAATTTTTATATATCTATACATTTACATCATTTTTATATATCTATCCACCGTTGAAAGGAATAATCTCTCAAAAAAAAAGCCTTTTGTAAAGAATCTCTCAAGGATTCTGGATGGCAAGAACTCGAACAAAATATCTTGTAATATTATTGCAGCTCTTCATATAATATAGAGTTTGATGAATATTTTTCATACTGCACCCAAATAAGTGTTTTGGGGGGAAAATAAATAGTTGGTGATTGACTTGTGTTTACTATTAAATTAACTGTTATATAATAATACTGGGAACATCTGTAATTTTTTTTGAAGGTGTTTAAATAACAAATGTAGCATTTTGTATAATAGATTGTAGTATATGCCTCTTCAAATTTTAGAACTCTAGGCGACCCTATTCATATCCTGTATGGAGAAAGAATATTTTTCTTACGAGAGTTGGGAAGTATTCATTTGCACTTTCTTCTGTGTATGCATTATGTTATATCTATATGTTTCTTCTACATGGGTGCATGAGGGTTGTATTCTTCTAAATTTGGGCACCATCTTCATGTTCATGGTTTATTATTGGTTTATCCACTTTCATTGTCGTTGGAATTGAGATCAAGTGCTAAGAATAATGTAGTAACTAAAATAATAAGTACATATTCATATTGTTCAGAAATTAGAAATACACCAAAATTTTACTGATACAGACTGTTGGAATTAAATGTGTGTTTGAGCCATATTATTTTGGAAGAATATATTTTGGAATAGTAGATTGATGGAAAATGTGTGGTTGAAAAAGAAAGAAAAGTTATTAATGTGATGGAAAATATTATTTTATTGAAAAATGTGTGGTTGAAAATGAGTAGAAAAATGAGAATGAAAAAAATAATGTGTACCAAACATGGGCTTAATATGTTTAAAAGATTAGGAAGATGTAAATACACCAAAATTTTACTGATACAGACTGTTGGAATTAAATGTGTGTTTGAGCCATATTATTTTGGAAGAATGTATTTTGGAATAGTAGATTGATGGAGAATGTGTGGTTGAAAAAGAAAGAAAAGTTATTAATGTGATGAAAAATATTATTTTATTAAAAATGTGTGGTTGAAAATGAGTAGAAGAATGAGAATAAAAATTTTAATGTGGCTCAAACAGGGGCTAAATAACAAACAATTGATTATCTTAAAAAATAGTCGTAACCCTAAATCAAAATTACTTTTATGAATGTAAATAGCTACTCATTAAATGAAGGGTTGTGCAATGGGTACGTAGCACAATCCATAAAGGTGTACATAATCGAGGCTCTCCATGTGTCCGGCCTCCATGTGTCCATTATGGACACCATTTCCCTTAAATGAATATTATTTGTCAGTCAAATGTGTATGTACCGGTAAAAAGTAAAAATCTGAGCCAAACATGTCTTAAGGATTTACTCGGAAAATTAAAATAAGGAAAAGAATCTACGAGAAGGCTTTTAGAATCTCCATCTCTCTCTTATCACCTAGGTTTCCACTTTCAGCCTCTCGTCTCTCACGAAACCTATGCAGCCATCAAACTCCATGATTCCATCACCCATGGCTCAGCCTCCCCAGTACCGACCCCAGCAGTGGATGCCACAGCAGACGCAGCAAACGCAGTACCAGGTTCCCCCATCGCAACAGCCGGCGGTGGCGGCTGGGTACTACTACCAGCAACCACCACAGGCTGCGCCGACGCAACAGACACAGCAGTACGGCATCGCGCCTGTGGCTCAGGCTCCAGCCGACGACGGGATCCGGAGCCTGTGGATTGGAGATCTTCAGTACTGGATGGACGAGCAGTACATCTACAGTTGTTTTGCTTTAACTGGCGAGGTATCTTTACGTGGAGATGTACACCGACTTACTAAGACCCCCTCGCCCTACCGTAGTTAAACATACCTACATATTATTTGTTAATGCTTTTTTAATTGATTTTTCTCTCTTTTATCTGTTTTGAATTTGTAATTGCTATCTTCAACTCCGATTTCTGTACTTGCATCTTCTGCTATAACTGTTGCATATGCTTTGTTGTACGCATAATATATTTGCTTTTCATATTTTAATTTTAGATAATAGAAAAAGCAGAGTATTTTAATGATGGCATTCGATTTTCAGTACATCAAAAAATAGTCTGTTTTCATATAAGAAATTAGCAATCTATGATATGCTTATGCATTCTTCAGCTGACTCACCAAGTTCATCTCTTCTATCCACTCTTGCACTTTGACCGTGTCAATCATTCCCTTTGTTTTACAGTCTTCTATGGAGAGTCAAAGGATTTTACTTGTATTAGAAAAATATGTTAACTAAACGAAATTTCCTGATGATTTTTTGTAAACCGTGTTGACCATTCCTTCATTTGGATGCTTGATATTTCATGCTCTCGAGAGTGACAATGAAGACGGTTATGCAGGCTGTTTATTCTGAAAGAACAGCTTTTCCATTATTGCAATATGATTTAGATCCTGTTTTATGAAGGGCTGAACGATATTCTGCATTTTTCTTTTCAAGTGTTCCTGTTTCCATTTTAATCATTAACTGTTAATACTGTTTTCTTATTCTTTATTTGGTGAGCCCTTTGTATTCTTGTCTCCCAGTAGCTAGTAATGGTTTAGCCACTGCCTAGCAAAACTTATAAATGGTCAAATTTCATTATTAACCATACATGCCAATGACTCACAAGTACGATCACCTTATCCACCACTCATTTTTATCTATTTATAAATTCAACTTTCTGGAAATTCTTCTCAAAGGGAGTCTTAAATTGAGAATGATTTCTTTCAAGGTAATAATGCTTGTGTCATGTGAGTCAATCGCATTGACTTTCTCCAATTTTGTGGTGTATACTACAAGTGCACTGTGCACTACTGCAGTGAAAACTTCCCCTTAACCCCATTTTCTTCTTAGGAGAGGGGGACGAGAGGGAGGAGGGGTTCAATGAATAACTGGGTTCCAACCTTGTGTGTTGCTGGAATTCCCAACTTAAAAAAGGGAATTTGAGTGGTCATGATGCACAGACTGCTCATGTTTTACTTGCTACTATATGGTCCCCCGTTAAATCTTATTATTGAGTTTTTTTCTCATGGTTTTAAACTAAGGGTGCCTTTGATTGCGAGTATGGAATTTGCATAGAAAGAAAATATTTTCTAGACAATTGAATTTCCTAGAAATTATTTGCATGGAAATTGTCGATTAAATGCGTTTGATTGACTTAATTTTTCATCTAGAAAATATTGTACTTTTTCATCTTTTGGTGTTTGAGTCTATTATTTTCCATGGAAATTGTCATTTTTTTCCAACTTTTATTGTTTGATAGCCACTATTTTCCATGGAAATGGTCTCACTTTTTCCATGAAAATTATTCAATCAATTTTTCAGGACTTTCTTTTATCACAAAAGCCTATTTATTGAAGTGAACTACTGTCATCTTTTTTATTGTGATCTGAATGTCAACGATTTAATTAATTATAGGAATGTACCTTGATAACTACATTATATTAACACCGTTGTTCTCATTGCTTAAGTTACAAAGTGCAATACTTTTATCACAAAAGCCTATTTATTGAAGTGAACTACTGTCATCTTTTTTATTGTGATCTGAATGTCAACGATTTAATTAATTATAGGAATGTACCTTGATAACTACATTATATTAACACCGTTGTTCTAGTGCAATACTATTATGCAAGAACAATATGCTTGATCATCTGTCCAACATACAAAAGATTTTAAATTGGTTCCCACGATAACTTGAATTAGTACTCATAGAGACCTGGCTAAAATTAAAGTGACTGCATTCTATGAAATCTGATAAAAAAAAAATGAATTCATATACTTGCTAAGTTCAGCAGCTACCATTCGTATATAGACATATTGTTGTTTATGTTGTTCTTTTCTTTTTAGAAAACTCTCAAACATCAATTAGATCGCCGAACCACATGAAACAACCACTGCCGCCTTCACGAATATCTGAATTGGCGTAAGCTATGCAAGAGTAGTTCTTCAAGCATTCTGCCCAACATTGTTTTAGACACATGCTCTTGTTTGGTGAAAATGGAAGTAGATCTAGCAATTGCACACCTCCAAGCTTTAAAAATTTAATGGGATCCTGCAGGCAACTCAATGGAATCCTCCTCACATCCATCGGACCAGTCAAGTACATCCCATTCACTATGTGATTTAGGAACATATCAGTGTAAGCACTCACAAATTGGTCTAGTTAGAAGAAACAAATGTGACTTATAAAGACATTGTATATTCCCCAAATCCACAATAATCAAGGTATACCTTTGAACCTGCACTAGAGAGGTGTGAATACTTCTCCAACTTCAGCTGATCAATCCTCTCATACGACTGATACTTCGTGTACATAGTGAGGAATTTGGAGAAGGCTACCTGGAGCTGCAGAATAGAGTCTAAAGAGTGAGCAAGAGCAGTGGTTCTCAAGAATTCTTTCAATAAATCCACTCAATTTGGCCCGAAAGAAATGTATACATGTGGTATAAAATAAAATCCTAGATCTTGGAATCGAGTGAACGGATCCCCAGTTCCTGTCTCTTATGGAATAGCAGAATTTCAAATCAAAGATGCAAGTCTAAATCAAACAATTTCTTCAAATTTAAATTCCTTACAGATGCAACTGAATATTAAAACACATACTAACAAAAAGGAAAGGGGAAATATACTTGTTGATCTGAGCAGTGGCGTCACCTTCTTCCTGAATTTTTTTTTATTTCTTTATTTTTTTTGTGGGTTTATGAGAGAGAAAGGGAGGTAATGTTTCCGTGGGTGGTGGATGAGAGAGATGGTGACGTGGGTGAGTAGGAAAGAGAAGGATAGGAAGTAAATTCCCTAGAAAATAAAATTCTACTCTCTAGAGAAAAATATTTCTTTGATTTTGGGAAAAATATGATTACGTGACCAAAAGTAGAAAAATATTTCCGTAGAAAAAATAGCAATCAAACAACACAAAAGAAGGAATTTGAATGGAAAAAACACATTTCCCATGAAAATATTGACAATCAAACGCACCCTAATTTCAAATATGTTTCTTCAGCTGGTATCTGCTAAAGTCATTCGTAACAAGCAAACTGGCCAATCAGAAGGTTATGGCTTTATCGAGTTTGTTAGTCATGCTGCTGCAGAAAGAAATCTGCTGACATATAATGGCACTCAGATGCCAAATTCTGAGCAAACATTCAGGTTGAACTGGGCATCTATGGGAGCGGGTGAAAAGCATGATGATACTCCTGAATACACAATTTTTGTTGGAGACTTGGCAGCTGATGTAACTGACTACATGCTTCAAGAAACATTTAGGGCCAACTACTCCTCAGTCAAGGGTGCAAAGGTTGTAACGGATAAGATAACTGGACGCACAAAGGGCTATGGATTTGTGAGGTTTGGTGATGAAAGCGAACAACTGCGAGCCATGGCTGAGATGAATGGAAGGTATTGTTCGACCAGGCCCATGCGAGTTGGCCCGGCTGCTAGCAAACAAAAAGTGGGTGGTACGGCTAAAGGTATGATTTACCCTTCATCCTTGTGGTATGCTTTTTAGCTTATTAGATGGCCATTAGAACATCAAACTGACTTAAACATGCTGAATTTGGTCTTGTTTTATGTATGATGTGATCTGATTCCTGAATCTGGCAGTTTAAATGCATTGGTGCCTTTTTGTTTTAGAGATATTTTCAAGAGTTGATGTCTGTTGAACAATGCTGTTAAGTTTGCTTCCTTTCAGTTATTCTCTTGAATTCTTGAAGAAAACAACAACTTACGCCGTCATTTCCTTCAAGTACTTTAGAAGTTTTCAGCTTTGAAACTTAAAAACTTGCATAAGCTCATAAAACTCCGGTTGTCTGAAAGCAGGATGTCAGGAGGCTCTATCATATAGGGGCCTGGAGCTAATTTCAGCTGAAATGATAACCCTTTTAGTGCCTGGTTTTGTCTAGGTCAGTTTTAATTTAATGTTCTTACTTTTGGCTCCCCGTGGCGATAATTATGCTACTATTTTCAGTATTTTTTTCCTCAGCCAGTTCCTTTACTTTTTCAGTCGAACTACATTTAGTTCCAGCCCTTTCTTTGAGTTTCATATTTAAATTTCCGCCACTAGAATTACTCAATGTCTCCTTGCACTACTTTCATTCCACCGTTAACATTTTAATTAAAATTGCTTTATTCCCGTCTCTTATTATTTTCCTACGCTTACAATCGAATTTACCCTTGTGGAAGAAAGCTCACCATGGACAGTGAGCGATGATCAAAGGTTAGTTGTAAGTTGAAACTGCTTAAAGCATGCAGCTTTCAGTTCTATGTTTTTGCAACCAACCTGTAATGTGTTCTTCAGGTTGTTTTCGCTAGTTCATTTTCATCATCTTTTGTAATGTCACATCTTGTTCTTTTTCCTTCAAGATCTTTTATCATTAGGACCAACAGTGGTTTGTTGACACTACTGCATATCAGCTTCATTGGTACAGAATATGGGTTTGCTCTGTTTTGTGTATGATGACCAAAAATAGCAGGATATTGATGTATGTTTCTGTATTTTGTACAACGCTATTGATACTGGCAAGCAAGTGCTTCTATCAACTAAAAGCGTGCTTCTTCACCATGTCAGATGCGTGTACATACATGTATCTGAAGAGCATTGGTTGTTGTCTGTTACTTGTGGTGTTTCTCTACAAAAGAATCGTTTTATTAGAATCCTATTGATCTAGCAGTGCCATATCTTGGGATCATAACACCAAACGTAGGAAATATAAACACAACACGAGATAGAGGCCATGGATTTTGGCAGTACATTATTAAAATCCTTTTGAAAATTGCACAATTTTGCAATATCATAAGTCGGATCATAACAAAAAAAGGTAAAATAAATACAGCCAAGAAAGAGGACATGGATTTTAATGTCTTATTGTTACCCAAATATGTTGATGTGGATGCTCATCCTTGTACATTTTCTATACTCATTAAAAATTGTTTGGATGGCAGCTCCAAGTGTTAGTTTTGCCTACAGTTATCTTTCTCACAAACGTGTATGCCATCCTCTCTGGTCTGAGCTGGCTGCAATTGGAATTTTGCTTTACCTTTGAGATAAATGCAGGGCAGTATCTTTTATTGTAATTTTGTTTTCAAGGTCTTTTTCTCATCTGCCACCATCCTCACGAGATTGGTTAGATCTCTGCTTGTTTAACAGTTTCTGAATTGACTTTTGTTGGTATGAACCTGTGGTTTTGATGATCTTCAACATTTGTATTTTGGCATTTCCAAAATTTTATATAATGATTTAGTGCGTTGTTTCGAAATCTGCTCTTCTTTTGTATTAAACTAATATCAGCGCCAATCGGCTCCTCCTCTCCAACTCCCTTTTCATTAGCATTTCCCTCACCTACACTTGTGTGTATTTGCAGCTTCATACCAGACTTCTCAAGGAACTCAGGGTGAGGATGACCCAACTAACACAACTGTGAGTAACTTTATTTGCAATAATTTTGTTTGCTTTTCTTATTTAGATATTTGGTTCTAATTTAGTTTTTGATTGCAGATATTTGTTGGTAATTTGGACTTTAATATCACAGATGAGCATCTGAGGCAGTTTTTTGGTCAATATGGACAATTACTTCATGTGAAAATACCGGTCGGAAAACGATGTGGATTTGTTCAATTTGCTGACAGGTAACTTGAACATTATGATCGCTACCTTCCCATCACTCATAATTTAAACTCCCAAGAAATCAGTGAAGAATTTGTCATGCTCTCTGCATCTGTTATAACAGAAGCTGTGCTGAGGAAGCTCTACGAATGTTAAATGGAACCCAGTTGGGAGGACAAAGCATTAGACTCTCATGGGGTCGTAGTCCTTCAAACAAACAGGTACATTTAATCTCATTTTTTATTTTGTTTCTATTTTTAGAACTGGTTTGTTAGTCCTCACTAATGATGATTGTTATGATATTCATCTATTCAAACTTTCGAGCCTCAGGTTGATCAAAACCAGTCCAATGCTGGATATGATGGATATGCCCCTGGATATGAAACCTATGGATATGCTCAAGCTGCTCAGGATCCAAATTTGTACTATACAGGCTACCAAGGATATGGAAACTATGCACCGCCCCCTCAACAACCACCTCAGGTAGATATGCCTATAGATTTGAGGGCAAAATCTATTTTCCTGTTAATCATTATTCACATATTTTGTATGGATGGGAGGTTTTGTTGAACACTACACATTTGCATTTATGCAATGCTGATTATTGTGTAGTCTTCCCATTTCTTGGATCGTACGTCACATTTTTGCTTGGTTGGTCAATATATAAAGTCTGCATACTGTTTTGATTTATATTTACATGGTATTGGATATATAAAGTAACAATATAATAGTCTGTCGTGCAGTAATTGGCCAGCATCAAATGGCAATATACAGCTGGTGAACGTAGTAGTGAAGAACAGAGGAGCTTTCGGTTATTCCACTGCAGTATCGGCTGTTGCTTGGTCTTGGGGAACATTTATTGGCTTGATAGTTTTCAATTCCGTCTGTTGAACTGAATTTGCCTTGGCTTAGCTCTTTTCGGTGTTAAAAACTGCTTTTTGCTTGCTCTTATTTTACATGTTCATCATCCACACACTTTATCGGCTTGAGAGTTTCTGGCCGAGTTGCTTCACGATGTTACAATATTACCGGGGATTTACTGCAACCTCTTCGTGAGAATGAAATAGCTTTTGCAACAATAACTAATCTAAAGACTCGTGTGGAAGAATCACCAGTCTCAATCTAGGTTCAGTATAATAACAAAATCTCAAAGTCCGTTTGGTTCAAGGATTACCACATTCCGACTATAAAGATACAAGCTGCATTGTGCGTACGCAAAACTATGCCAACAAACTAGGACATTTTCATACGATAATCAAGAAATTGAGCAAGAATATATATACAACTACAGTACAAAGACGAGTGAAACATTTGCTCTACTTTCTTGGTCTTCCAAGTGGGGTGTCCTTTGCATCAGTCTGGTTTCTTCAAGTTCAAGCAGTTTTCCGTTGCTTGGCTGAATAACTCCTGGACCTGCTTCAGTTCTTTTTCTGGCACATCAGCAAACTAGTTTCAGCTAGGGTCGAGCAAAACTCGATACCAAACCAAATACTTTTTTTTTCTTAATTGGATTGGATTTTACAGTTTATGGTTTCCTTCAGTTTGAAGCAAATGAACAGATTATGTTCTGGTTCAGTTAGATTTTGAACCAAACCAAGTAATCAAAGAATAGTACTAAATTACTTAAACTATCCCTGTTTATGTAGCAAGAGGTGACGAAGATTACGGTTGGGCGCTTTTCTAGCCTGTGGCAGGGGCAAGAGGGTACGGGGCTTTGGGAATTGGAGAGTTCTAAAAAATTACTTTCTTTTAAGTAAAAACAGGAGAAAATTACTTAGAATTGAACCAGGCAATTTTTTTAAGTTCAGTTAGGTTTAGCCATTTAGGCAACAAAATTCTCTTCCCAGAAATCCTAAGATCCAAATCAATATGAAACATACAATATAAACCATTTGTTCACTCCTAGTTTCAAAATAGGCATGCAACTCTACTACTAGATATTAATCAATTGACAAAACGAGATACCATTAGAAGCATCAAGTTTCAGGTCTTAGAATAACTCAAATTTACAAAATGCTTGATGTCATGCAAAAACGTAGAAGTTCCTAGACTATTCAATAGAATCTTAGCCCTGCGGAATTTGTAATTCTTGTCACCCTAACGCTAAGTTTGAATATCTTACCTGCAGCTTCTAATTGCTTTTGAAGTTCTTGGCCTATTGCATCATTTTCAGCCTGCCGAGCGATTCATTTTTCGATTAGTAAAGCTTTATAATACTTACCAATTCCATGAACACAAGTGAGTTACAGACATCTCTACGAAATGTGTATTACCCAACAATGAAAAAAATGAAAAACAATTGCTAGGAGATTGGCGAAATTAGGGATAATATCAGCCACCTTGACACTAACCAGTTATCGATTATCATGTCTTCAACTTTTGACACACTTACGATTATCATCCAGGAAACACCAAAACCTAGCAGCTACTGTTTTTCACTCAAAAGGCATTTTTGCCCCTCCAAATTTAGGAGCTAAATGAGAGTACATATGGTAGCCAATTGAGATGCTCACGCTGTTATAATCATGTAATTAGCAACAAAGATAAAGAACTCATTAGTCGAACCTGGAGTTCTGCAATTCTTTTCAATTGAGCTTCTTCCCCTCCCTCAGATAATGGAAGTGCAGCAACCAATGCATCAAACTGCACAAAGATCAGTCAGTTCAAAAATAATTCTTGAAACAAGCCATCTCAGATTTTATAAAGAACACCCAGAGAAAGAAAATGGCAAAAAAGTGAAAATACAACAGATTCATGGACGTATCCTTCCATCTTTTCACAAAATGATTAAAACCTGAGCAATTACAGAAAAGAAAAAATGAATTAATTTAGGACACAACTACATTATGCTGCTAAACAACAAACCTGCTTGGCAGCTTTCACTAATTCGGCACTCATGAGCTTGGGTTGCTCTGCAAGATCAGTAGCATCATCTTCTGCGGCCTTAGTAATAGGAGGCTCTGGATAATTAGGTGACAGACGAACAGGAGGGGCATCCCTTTGAAGTGTCCCAAAGGTATTGAATGCAAGTGATGCTATTGTATTCAAATGTTCTTGTAGTTGGGAAATTATGTCCATCTGGCAATCATAATAAAAAATTCAAAATTTCTACTAACCATTTGAGCAGTTAAATGACACATTCAATTAACAGCATCTGCAAATTACCTTCTTTCTTCTCTCTTAATGAAGAGTAAGTGAATGGGCAAAGGAAATAAGTGACAGCAAAATAAAATTGGGGGTAACAGAAACGGAATCGCATTAGGAAAACAATATAAAAGTTTGAAGCTTCATTTACAGAAAGATATTTAAAATAAACGGAGAAGTAGGGACTACTTACCTCAGCCCAAAATTGAACAATCTGGCAGAGATCCTTGAGAGTAGTTATCAAAATTAGGGTTAGGGTTCTTTTCTCTCGCTAAATTAGGGCTCGATTTTACTGTAATTTTCTAGGCGTTCGTTATTCTGGGTAATATCAACATCGTTTCACTTTTTTTTTTTTCTCGAAAATTATATATTTAACTTTTATCTTTGATGATTTTTTTTTTCATTGAGCCAATTAAAATTAGTTTGGATTAAAATTCAATTAAAATTTCAGTCAAAGTCAACAATTAATTTTAATCACATTGAACTCATAATTTTTCAATCATGCATTTCATTAACTTTTATCAAAATTTACCAAAAATCCGAATTTAATCTCAATCAAACAAGGGGTTATTTGTATCGTGGTTAATAAATATAATTAGAACTACTTTTATTTTCCATGCACGAAAACATTGTTTCACTTCTCGATGTACATCAAATATTATTGATTCTAAAACATATCTTATGATTGACCAAATTACGCAACATATTTCAAAAATTTGAATAATATGCTTAAAAAATATTTAGCCTTTGTCTAGTTTTATAAAAAATCATAAATTTAGTAGTTTTTAATAAAAAAAATTATAAAATATATAGTTAAAAATTGATGAAAGTTGTGGATTTCATGAAATATGTAGTTAAAATTAATTGTTGATTTTGACTTAAATTTTTGTCAACTTCTTCACTTTACCCCTTATACGAACTTATTTTATCAAATGTATTAAACATGCTAAATTTTTCGTTGCCAAATTTAAAATGTAATGAACAAAATTTCAAGAAAAAGAGAAATAAAGTATTGAATAATAATATAAATAAACTATTTAAATAATATAGAAAATATGAAAAACATGTATAGATCATCTCATCATAGATTTAAATTATATAAAAATAGATAGAATTTTAGAATGTAATGAATTTGCAAATTAGGATCCACTTTACCTTTTTAACTGATGACACATTGGTGCTTTTTTATTTTCTTTTCACTTTCTCTGTCTTTTGGTAAAAGATAAATAGCCAAGGCAAAATGTTGCCCTAGCCATTTCGGGGGGCCATGTGGCGCCCCCTATTGGCCTGGGTCTGTCCCATGTGACCCTAGTCATATAGCATTGTTTATATTCTTCACCTTAATGATTCTCTAGTTGAATCACTAACTTATTATTCGATGTTTTAGTTAGTGATCACGTCGAGTCTGATAAGTATGTACCTAAGAATACTCAAACATTGCTCGCCCATCGATTTCCTCGTTAGTGCGTGCATTTGGGAATAAGACATTTTTTGAATTTAACGTGCCTCTTGACAATGGATAACTCTCACGATAAAGAAGAAAGCAAAATAAGATATTTGGCACGAATTGCAACATTTCGTAAACCATCGAATTTTTGGATACAAGCTGAGCTCGAAACCATTGTATTGGGGGTACGTCTAAATGGGCACCAAGCATTGCATGGCCTGGTATAATTTTGTTAATCTCGATTTCACATTTTTATTTAGAATTAAGTTATATGTACATTGTGGTTGACATCAATCCCTACGTAGAAGAAATCTGTGCAATAATGTGATAGATACGTTCAAAATTAAGAGCCTAGATCTTGTCACATGAGAGAGTGCAAAAGTTATCGTTAAAAGGAAAATGTTCGTATTGCATGTTTTATTTTTCCTTTTTCAGGTCAATCATTTAAGTTGAAAAGAAAAGTGAAAAACAACAACGTTTCAGCCAGTTATACTTTCAATATGAATCGTTGAATGTGCCTTATATATAACAAACCTATTGCTATATATACAACAATTTGACGTGTATATAGGAATTCACGAAGAGATTTCGTATTTCATCCATAGAGCTTTTTCCTCTCCCCATTTTTAGGGTTTCCCTTCTCTCTCTCTCTCTCTCTCTCTATTCTCCCAGAACAGTGGCTAACGCGCATATATTTACTTTTGGCAAGATTTTTTTTTTTCAGATTGGTTTAACAGGTAACGGATTCTTATTATGCCAAGGCTGCAAATTCAGAGCCCTGTTTTCTAATTGTGATTGTATAACTAAATTGTATAGAATGCTGCAGTTGATCGTATTGTATTTTTTCTTCTTATTATAATCTGAATTGTTCTTTTATATTTTGTAAAAATAGTAAGCTAACTATTACCCACAATTGATTCTTTGCAGGCCCAAATTATACGGTTTAGCATTGAATATTGCATATAAAGTTGAAAATTTTCTGTATCTGGTTTAGCTAGAGATGAGTGTGTTGGGGTTTGATATTGGAAATGAGAACTGTGTGATAGGAGCGGCTAAGCAACGTGGAATTGATGTATTGCTAAATGATGAATCAAAGCGGGAAACTCCATCTGTGGTTTCATTTGGTGAAAAGCAGAGGTTTATGGGATCAGCTGGGGCTGCCTCCGCTACGATGAATCCAAAATCCACCATTTCTCAGGTCAAAAGATTGATAGGACGGAAATTTAGCGAACCCAGAGTGCAGGATGACCTTAAATTGTTCCCTTTCGAGACTTCCGAGGATCCTGATGGGGACATTTTGATAAATTTAAATTATATGAACGAGAAACAGACTTTTACACCGGTTCAGATTCTAGCAATGCTGTTTGCCCATTTAAAGCAGATTGCAGAGAAAAATCTTGAGATACCCATTTCAGATTGTGTGATTGGTGTGCCATCGTACTTAACGGATTTACAGAGACGTGCATATTTGAATGCTGCAGAGATAGCTGGCTTGAAGCCATTGAGATTGATGCATGACTGCACAGCTACTGCTCTGGGCTACGGTATTTACAAGACAGACTTCCCTAGTGGAGGTCCTGCAAATGTTGTGTTTGTGGATATTGGCCATTGTGATATGCAGGTTTCTGTTGCATCATTTGAACCTGGGCGTATGAAAATATTATCTCATGCTTCTGATAGCAACTTAGGGGGAAGAGACTTTGATGAGGTCCTGTTCAGGTATTTTGCTGCACAATTCAAGGAACAGTACAACATTGACGTTTATTCTAATGCACGAGCATCTTTAAGGCTGAGAGCGTCATGTGAAAAATTGAAGAAAGTCTTGAGTGCTAATCCAGAGGCACCGCTTAATATTGAGTGCTTGATGGAAGAAAAAGATGTCAAGGGATTTATTAAGAGAGAGGATTTTGAGAAGCTGTCGTCAGAATTACTGGAAAGAATTAGCATTCCATGTCGTAAGGCTTTGCTTAACTCTGGTCTTACTCTTGAGAAGATCCATGCAGTTGAGCTTGTTGGATCAGGTTCTCGAATACCAGCCATTTCGAAGATATTGAACTCATTATTCGGGAAAGAACCTAGCCGGACTGTAAATGCAAGTGAGTGTGTGGCTCGTGGTTGTGCCCTTCAATGTGCAATGCTCAGTCCCATATTCCGAGTGAGAGAGTACGAGGTCCGTGTTTCAGTTATTTACTCAAAAGACAAATTATTTCCATCAGTATAATCTTGTTTTCACAACACGTCTTTTTCATGGATATCCCATGTTTCCCTGAAAACTTGTTTTAGTTTTCATTGCAACTAACAGAAAATTTTAATCATTAGCTCTGACAACGGACAATAAGTTGGTTGTTTCTCTAACATGTCCTTTTGCACTTTGAAGTGCTATATAACTGAATAATTGAGTTATGGATCAACCTTTGCTGTCGTTATTGGAAGCCTTTGTGAAGATATAACTCAGTTAAGCATTATATCTAGAACTCCTACAAGTGCATTTTAGGGGGACAAAGAACGAGACTAGCAAATCCAAAACTATGTCACAGCTGGTTACCATGTACTAAAAAAATCCAGCTCCTAGACAAACTACTTTTGTGTGCGAGCTCAAACACCCATAAGATAAAATGATATGATTCAATAGCTGAATAGCCCTCGAATTCTCTTTCAAGTTCTAATAGTATCTTCATGCGAGATACACTATACTACGGTGCTTGTAACGATTAATTGACATATACTTTATCTGCCATAGTACATACTTGAAACTAATAACCCTAGAGATGATTGTGACTGTGCTATAGATTTTGAGGGATACACCTTTTAGAATGCAACAAACTAGTACGCATTTCATAAGATATAATTTGATGTGTATAATTTCTTGGGATATTTTATTATTTTTTTGATAACCGTGGATGTCCGGACCAGCTTGCGCGCACCTCGATTAATCCCACGGGGCCCTGAAGTTTACGGCCGGGTACTCACCTCAGTAGCCCCGAGAGGACTCGAACTGCTGACCATTGGGGAGCAAACCCAAGACCCGACCAATTGAACAACCCCTCAAGGTTAATTCTTGGGATATTATAGTTGATCTTTCTATTATTGTAATGCCTACAAACAAATTTATATGGAATTTGTATAAGAAACTGATGGAGTATTAAATTCTGGTTCTCATGTTGCGAGCAGAGGAAACTTCACGTGATGAAATGTCATGAACTTATATACAATTGTTTTCTTATATATTGTCCTAGAAAGTTTCTACTCGTTAACTTGTTAGTTCAAAGAAGAAATTGACGCGAGATTGAAATTTTTGCACCAAAACATTAATTTTCAGAGGGAAATTAATGATAATATCATAAGCACGTCATGGAATAATTCAATCTATAGATGAGATAATATCATAAGCATGTCCTGTAATAAATTCAATCCATAGATGGAACAACAACCTTTGGTGAAAAATGCATGTCAACAAATAGATGGAACAACAACCATTGCGGTTTATTATAATTATGGCCTTAACTTTTAGTGTAGATTGAATGAATTTTTCGAAAAAGATACCATTTACAAAATTTGTTAATATGTTGTTTGCCTGGTAAGTGTCCAATTAATGTAGTTCAAACAATTCAGAAAGGTTTTTTGCCTCAGTTGTGCACTTGTGATCCTCAGAGGCTGGTTTATCTGTACATAGAAACTCAGGAAACAATATTCTGAATTAGCTTCCCTTAATACGCCTACATCAACACCCCAACACCCGCTCGCCACGTTCACTTGCCCACAGCAAACACTAAGAACCTAGAGAAAAAAAATAAAAAAGTAAAGAGAGAGAGAGAGAGGCTATGTGGCTGCATTATTTGGTTAAATGTGATATTAACTAGTTTCTTACTTGATCCATGAGCTGTAGCTCCTTTTGAAAGAAATATGAGATTATAAGAGCATGGACAGGACCATTCTGGCCATTATCTGATAGATGATCCATTCATATCTTTGTAATGAATGTCAATCTGTAAAGCCAAGAAAAAAGGCCTCACTTGAGAGAGAAGTGGCTTAATCATGTTGTTCTTCATCCTTTATACTGAATGGAAAGGTAAAAATCTTTGCAAATAAAATGTTCCAGAATGCATTTGTAGGGATATTGCTCAATTATTTTTCCCTTACATTTGACATTTTGCATCTTTTATTTGCAGGTGCAAGATCCATTTCCATTTTCTATTGGATTTGCATCTGACGAAGGGCCGATCTGCACAGTGACAGATGGCGTGTTGTTTCCTAAGCTGCATCCTTTTCCAAGTCTAAAGATGCTTACGTTGCACCGAAGTGGCACATTTTACATGGAAGCCTTTTACACAAGCCATGATGAGTTGCCTTCAGGTGTATCTACAAAAATCAGCTCTTTTACGGTATATATGGATTACATCGTTTAGTTTTCTTCTATGGTTTCTGAACCTAGAGTTGACCAATGTGCAAACTTGATCTGAAACACAACTCTGCCCTGCAAGGGGAAATATTATTTTTCCTTCCTTGGATTTCAAACCTTAGATATTTCACCATGTGGTTGTGGCTTTACTTTGTAGAAGATGATTGCTCAGAAACATTGCACATATGAGAAAACCCTTTACAAGGAATATCTTTATTCTGGATCATTAAACTTAACAAATAACATATTGTCACGATACATTGATATTAAGAATATAGAAATTTAAACCAATTGTATTAAAGATGAAAATCAAATAATTTTGTTTCGAACGATTAGGTCGCCAAAAAGTGGAGAATTGTTTAATAAATTAGTTATTAGAAGGCACCATGGATGTTTGGGGATTTATCAAACTCTAGTGTAGATAGAAATGTTATTACATTAATCTGGCCTCATAAGTGAAAGCACCTGTGAAGAAGATGAAGTTGAATAAAGAAATTGGTTCATGTAGAATTCCTATCGGAGTTTGAGCTTTCCATTTTTCCTGTCTTGCATAAATTTCTTTGAATTAGTTATTGTAAGGCTTTTCTTTTTTGCTTGACTTCTATTTTGAAACAATTTTGTTTTTAAACATTTTCAGATTGGCCCATTCAAAGTTCCTCATGTGGAAAAAATGAAGATTAAAGTTAGAGTCAATTTAAACCTCCATGGAATTGTTACCATAGAGTCTGCCTCGGTAGGTATAAATTTGATTTGTAATTCTTTGAAATTTATCAAGTTATTAGGGGCTGTGGAAAATGAGATGCCTATTTTTAGCATAAGCTGTATTGTCTTGCAGCTGATGGAGGATAGTTTGGATGATTCTACCATGAAGAATGATGGCTCACTCTCAGACAAGATGGAGCAAAACAATCAAGAAACTTCCAGCAAAGCAAATGGGGGTGCTGTAAGTTCAGTTAAAACAACTGATCTTTCAAATTTTTAATTAATTGTCAAGTTGGTTCAATTTAAAACTCTCCACTATGTTTGAGAGAGAAAATGTTGGCATGCTTGATATTAGATGTAGCACCAATTAACATGATTTGACCCTTTAGAATTGCGCATACAAAAGTGCTTCATCTGAGGGACACTGCATTTCTGCTGTTTATCCTGTTCCCAAGACCACCCCTGCATGACTTCTGAAGAACTTCAAGATTTTAGCTTTCCTTAATTTTAAATTACAAACCACCAACTTATATATTTCATGTTAACTAACATTTTTGAGCTTATTTCAACTTAAGGGGGAAAAAGAAAAGAAGAAAAAGAAACTTCATTAAAAATCCATCAACTCTGTGCATGCTGAGCGAGATTAGCGAATGCTCATCGTTGTCTTGTTGGCAGAATTCTGTTACACTCTTATTGCTTGCTTAATATTTCTGCACGTACATCACACTGGTTCATTGGTGATCCACTGAGGTCAATCCATTTTAGAAGGGCTCATCATAAACAGTGATCCAACTTCCAAGCAAACCAGACTAGTTATTGCCATCATTAACATTTTCCTTTAGCCTCAAGAGCAATCTAACTTTCTTCTTTGCTACCATGTTTCCGTAAGTGGCTTTCTACCCTTAAACTCTCATAATTCCTTCTTTACAAGAGTTTATTAGGCACTTAACCATCACATTCCACGTCAAGTTAATATCTCCATCTATATCCAGTATTCCCTCCTTCAAAACTTATTCTTGAAAGTCATTTAATTTCATCCCTGTTGTTTTCCACCATCTATTTATATAATCTTTTGCCTTTTTACTCTCTCGCCTCCGTTTCTTAATAACCACATCAAGCATCACTAACCCATGTTTCATAGTTAGGCTTTTGCTAGCTAAAACACGACAATCCTTGCACATCTTATGAAAATGAAATTTAGTTTTCTAAGCTTTTGCCTATTATTAGCTAACAATTGAGTCTATCTCTTTCTGAAGCAGATATTCACTAATATTAAATCATAAGCCATCTAGAAGTACAGAAAAGTGATGCCTTCTACATTCTATGCCCCAAATCTAAAACTTGCATGAGGTGTTTCATAATCGCACCTTTTCCACATGTATGCTGGAAATTCAAAGCACCGGTATCTCCTTGTGCAGGCTGTCAGACGGCGTGATATAACCATTGGTGATAATATATATGGCGGAATGACACCCCGTGAGCTCTCCCAAGCCCAAGAAAAAGAGCTTCAGTTGGCCCAGCAAGACATAATGATGGAGAGGACTAAAGATAAGAAAAATGCACTGGAGTCTTACGTATATGAAGCGCGAAATAAGGTACAACTTTATGCTTTACCTGGGAGAATAACATTTAATCTGATTTTATTATTTATGGTATAACAACTTAATCTGCGGAAAAAAGAAAGTCAGTTTCATACTGACATTACAAGTAGAAAACTTCATATGGTTTTTTGTCATATAAAAAGTTATCACCAGCAATGCCATGGTAACTTCAGCATCCTTGATGCACATTTTTTTTCCAAAAACCCACATGATGCACTATTTGCCGGAAAATAGATGGTTCTGAAATACAAAAACAAAAGCATGGCAATTTAAGCAATAGAATGGGGTGGTATGTGTAAAACTCACTCTATTACTTCGGCTGCTGCTTCATTTGAAGCATGCAGTATCTGGCAGACTGTTAGAGATGCATTTTCACCTTTCTGTAATATTGGGAACTCTGTTCTTATAATTATAAATTGCGGTCATCCTTTCATGTAGATTTTGACGAATTTTGACGATTCGGTAATTAAAGTACTGGGTTATTTAGATGCTTGAGTTTCTTTGCTTGTCCTTTTGAAATCATTGATGTAAAATATTTTCAAGATTCCCAAAACTATGTCCTTGTCTTTCAGTTTGATATCTCAAGAGTGGCATTCTATAACGTTGAAAGTGAATTGTAGTTCAGTTCATTGCTATTAGTGCTTCACACATCTTTAAGAAAGAGTAAAAACCATCGAACAGATTTTGAATACGCATAGAAGCTTTGCAACTGATTCAGAGAGGGAAGGGATCTCCAGTAATTTACAACAAACTGAGGAATGGCTCTATGAAGATGGAGATGATGAGTCTGAAAGTGTTTATACAGAGAAATTAGAGCATCTGAAAAAGGTTCTTTTGACTTCCTGTTTAAACTCCTCAAGTCTCTACTTTTTTTTTTTTTTTTTTTTTGAGATTTATGAAACTGACGCCCAACACCAAAATTAAATTAAAATAAATTAATTGTCCATTAGATTGTGGATCCTGTTGAACATCGATATGAAGAGGAAGAGGCCAGGGCACAGTCAACCAGAAGTCTAGTAAACTGCATAGTGGTGTATCGGACAGCTGTAGGATCACTTTCACCCAGCGGAAGAGATGATGTACGATCCCTTCCTGTATGATTTTTAAAAAATATTTTTAGCTGAAAGAGTAAATTATATATTGACTTCTATTTTGCAGGTCATTGGTGAATGCAATAAAGCAGAGCTGTGGCTTCGAGAAAAAATCCAAGAGCAGGATTCATTACCCAAAAATGCAGATCCGATACTCTTGTCAAGTGAAATCAAGAGGAAAGCCGAGGCTCTGGAGGTGTATGTCTCTGAACTTATTAATGCACATAATTGTATTATGATTTATGGATCGTAGTTAATTGCTTTACAACTCAGTTTATATGTATTTGGACCAACCAAAAATGATTAGAATTGTTCTATCAAATCAATGTTGAACACGCCTGTTGGAATGTTAATAAGAAATTTCTCCTCACGGTTGTGTGCTATGTAATGTGTCAAGCGCTTTACTGAGTTTCTATATTTCTGTTATTGCTTAATCTCAGTGAATGCTATTTGATTTCAAGAAATTTGTTTCAGGATTTGCAGACATACATTGGCATCCAAGTCTTCGTCTGCAAGGCCCGAGGAAAACAGAGAATCAGAGACGAGAGATCCAAGGGATGATATGCATGTTGATTGATGTGCATCTAACAAGATTGTGATACTAAAAGTGCTGGAGTTCAAGAAACAGCTAGATCAATCACCACAGGATTAATTTTGATATAATTCTTAGTACTCACTGCAAGCTCTCATTCCCACACGAAACTCGTAAGTTATTATCCTTGTTTTTGTTTTTGTTTTTGTTTTTCGTTTTTCGTTTTTCATTATTTTCCTTTGAGATAGAATAGTGGTGCTAATTCGACCAAATTTACACACACTTGTACTGAGGTATCTTACATTACAGTCAACACGGGTCAATTCCTACGCCCAGATTAATTATTTTCACACCAATGTAATAGAAGTTAGAGTCCTCCATACTTAAACGCCCTTGGTGGATGTAGAACAGAAAAGATCCCCTTAGTGGCTTGACATTTTTATCTTCATTGCTTCATTTTGCTTCTTCAACCATGTCTTCTAATTTAGCATACTCCACCAATTTTTCAAATTCTCTTCTAATAACAATTTCTTTTCGCGTTACGCAAATAAATTCCAAAAAGTATATTAATTCTTAGAAAAATATTGTTTTATTTTTATTGCAAATGCTAGTTTAATAAGACATTTATTGACAGGCAAGTGTCAATTAGAGCTTAAGTTTTAGTCAGAGTACCCAACTTACAAGACATACCCACATGTAACGGTATCGCTTTGCCTGAATTACAGGACTGTTAACAATTTATCAAAGCCTTAGAATTAGAATTTGGGTAATATGTATGTCGTTGTCTAAAAATTACGGACAATCAATCCATACCTATAATTCCCTTTTTATACTTCGTACACAGTTAAATATTGTGTGGATGTGGAACATTTTGATCATGTCCCATTCCGGCCTGCTCGGCTCGGCTAATATTTAGTTCAGCCACAAGAACATTAATTTTATCATGTTCGTCTAAGTGTTTTTGAGTTATATGTTAAAATTGAAATTTTCCTATGACCATCTTCTATAGTCACCTCTTCCTCTAACGCGAGGCTACTCCTATCCTCAAAGCTTATGTAACGAAGTGTTGAGAATTAGAGAACTCTAATTATATACCACCAATAGCGATTAAATTGTAGAGTGAAAAAGACACGAGAACACACAAAATTAATGGAGGATCGCTTTAATGTGAGATTACGTTATCTCTTTTTTTTGCTGCAATAATTCATTACGATGAAAAGAGGTTTACAGGAGAATTGCTCGCTCCATCTTCTATAATCTCTCTTTTGTATGAAAATAGAAATCCTGATGATGTCCTTATTTGTAAGGCAGCTTTGGGGGAAATTGAAAGGTCGATCTGCATATTGACTCTGCACAAAGAGAATAGTTAAACTTTCCAACTTAACAAAGGACACACCAGGGAAGATAAAGGTAGTGATGGTGGTGAAAATGGTTGTTGTCAGTGTTATGATAAGAGGAGAGGAAAGGTAAATGTCTTCCAAGCGACCTTTTGAATTATTTCTTATTTGGAGATATATGTGGAGCCCGAAAGATATCCTGAATGTTATGGTACGTACAGAATTGGAGAAGAAATATAACCGCAACCTCACAAACATGACCCCAAGCAAATATCCCTTTCTTGAAAAATGTTGGGCAGAATGCATCCACTCCACCCTTCACCTCCTCTTTCTACTTTCAATTATTTTCTCCATATTACTTTTGTTGTCCACTTCCATCTGTTTCTCTCTTATTTGCCATATATTCTTAAAATTTCTTAAATTCTAAGCTAGTTAATTATACAATATCGTCGAATTCTTTGTTCAATTGGATCATGTTATCCTGCGTGATGGTCTTAATTGATTGAGGAGAAAATTGTGGTGTGGCAGCAGACACCAAAGGCCAGCCCTAACTTTTGTCACTTGTCACTCCACAAAGAGTCTTTTCCATATATAGCAGTGGGACTTCCAATAATATTGGAGGAATTTACAAGCTATTTTAGGATAATATTCTTTGCAAGTTCAAAAGAATGAGCTAATGGCTCATAAACAGTGACTTTGTTAAAGTGAACCCATTGAAATCGTAGTGAAAGTTAGTCTTTATAGGATAATTATCACTGCCCAAAATTGGGTGATATATCCATGATCAAGATGAGTATTTAGCGAAACTACGTAATATAATGTAATCATCAATTTTCAAGGTTCATATCAGGACAAATGAAGAGTGATTACAAGAATTTTCGTCCCTAAAGCATATCGATCAGTCCTCGAAGCGACGACAACAGCACGAGAAGTTAACAACTGAACATGCTGCAACCTAGGGATTGCCAAGCAGCTCTTTCGCTCTATAGGGATCGAGGGCATAGCACAGTTCTTCTTGGAGAATGGTTGTTTGCCTGAGTAACTGATCCTGCCACACACTCATAGCACTTCGATTTAAACATGTCAATATTTCATGGAACCCAAGTCTTGTACAATAAAAATAGAGATAAATACAATCTTGCTATATGTATGCCTCTCTTTACATCCCGACTTATCGAATTTACACTTAACACAATTTCACGCCACCTTTCACTTCTAACACATTTAATCCAACCATTACAAAACTGTCGCGTCATCCATTTATCAACTAAGTGGTAAAGAGAGATGTACAAATAGTTTTATCCTATAAATATAAAGAGGACTTCTAAACTAAAATATTAGGATTGTGTACAAAATAATGCACTAGTTACAATATTACACACTTCCGGCACTTTAATTAGGCCACTAACAATGATCTCTATCCCCTAAACAAGATATTTGGTAATTAGACACATTTTTTGTTGTAATTAGCCGTGGAACCCAGTCTGGCTCCACACCGCATCTCGAACTCGACTCATATCGCGCCCCTTAAGGGTTCGACCCACTCCCTCAAACTCCGAGTTTGCAGCCATGTCTCGGCTTCGTGCCAAGTACTCGTGTGGTGGGACTAATTCCGATTCACCATGCTCGAATCCATCATCCGGGTTGTGAAGTGACTCGGACGAATTGATTCCATAAATCTTTGACCAATCTGGAACATTCATTGGGGCCGACGTGGCTATATAGCGCCCACGTGGAGATTCCACCATGTTGACCTGACTTCGAAACTGGTGCATGATCCTAGGAGAACTCGAATCCTCGAAAGCCAATGACAAGCCTCCAACGTGGCGGTGGGCGTGATGCTCATGGCTGGTGGCGCGTGGAGCATGACGGCAGCTCCTGTAACCGTTGAAGCTTCCATTACTCTCGGAACCAGCAACTGAAGTGCACTCGCCATTGACCAGATGATTATCGGCGTTGACCGTGTTATCAAAAGTTGACCAAACTTCATCTTCTCCAAACTCCGACGAGCCGGCGACTGTTTCTTGCTCCTGATTGTAACCGAAACTCCCTAAAAACCTTTCACTCCGACTGGTGGTCAATTTTCGACCCTTTGCCATTTATCGCCAAAATACAGCACCAACTTATTTAATTTAAGGATACCGGAATCTCGATTTCCGGTTTACTTATATCTCAGGCTGCCGGCGACCCAAGTAAGAAAACAAATGTGCGTACGTAAATTTCATGCATATAGTTAAAAGTAGACCGAGCTTTTGAAGGTGCAGTTGTATATATAATGTTTGATTGCATTGCATTCATCTCATGTGAATTTGGGTTTCATTTTGTCTACATTTCATTCATTTCACAATAAGGACAAGGCATGTAGCAAGGGAAGATGAGCACGACATTGTGAATAAAACCTTGCTACATTTACCCTTTGGTGTACACTTTGTCAAGTAATATTATCCAATTGAACAGTCTGATTTTAATCAGTTTTTTCGTCCAATTATTTTTTTGACAACAATGCAAGTGTCAACTAAAGTGTATAATGTTATTTAGCGTTGTAACTTCAATTTAGGTGACACTAAATTATAGGTTAAATGAAAAGTGAAATTAAATGAGTTATTTAATTTAATTTATCATTTATTGTCACGTCACTTAATTTGAAATTGACATTACTCTAAGGGTCTGTTTGATTTGGATTGATTTTCATGGAACTTGGAAATTGATTTCCATCTTCTTGATTTTGGCTTGTTTGATTGGTTTCATTTTCTTAAGAATTGATTTTCTTGATTGTGGTTCACATTGTTGGAATTCAATGATTTTGAGAAAAATCAATTCCCACCATTCCAGTTTACTTTTATTTATTTTTCAATTGAAACAAATTATATCCCTAATTGTAACAAATTATATCCTTTTAATGGACAATTTTCATATAAAACAAAGTTAAACGAATATCAAAAGATCCAAAATTTCTATATTTTCTACGTGAAAAATTATACTAATCAAACACAATTAATTGACAATTCTCATGAAAACAATTCTAAACAATTCAATTCCTTGAAATTCATTTTCTTTCCACCCAAATTTCACTCTTGCAATCAAACGGACCCTAAAATCAATGTACAAATGACAAAGTTTAAATATAAATGGAAAATGTTTCATGTACACCGGTGTACAGCCCCTCTCACAATAGGGGCCCACAAATTTTTTATTCGAGGTGAGCCCCCTGTTTTTTGTGAGTGGAGTGTACACCCCGGTGCACAAATAGTATTTTCCAATATAAATTCAGGAATTATACTGCTTGAACAGGGAAGGGGCGCCACTTGGCCGTAGCAAGGTTCTAAATTCAGTGCCCAAATGGTGGCGATTGATGAACCTACGCGGGCGTGGAAGCGCGTTTCATAAACGTGCCTGTCACATATCACATAATTTTAGTTCTTAATAATGGTGTTTTACAATATTCAAATCCAAGTATGGTCCCACATTCCACGTGGAGGTGGGGTCTACACACGACGCTGAACAGTGACGAGCTATGTTACAAAAAGTTTGGGACTTGTGCATGGTGGACAATTAGAAATTATTATATTAGTTAATGGTAAATTAAAACAGACAAGAAAATTTGATGGGCCCTAAGTAATGAAACTTGAATTTGACACAGAAATTTCATAAATATTAATCTTGGTTATCATTTTTTAAAATTTATTGTTCTCCAAATTCATTTTGGATCACACATTTCATACAATTCACAATTTTTTAATCACAAATTTAATCATTTTTATCAAAATATACTAAAAATCTAATTCTTATCAAAACCAAACATGAGCAAAGCAAGAATTATATCGTACGATTAGAGATAGACGTTTTGGCCACTTTACGCTTGAACAAGCAAATTTTTGCTCGTGTGTATATTATTTTCTAACCACCCAGTATCTTGATTAAAATATAAAAAGAGCATACATCAATATTTTTTATTAGAGTTTTTCTTTGAACAATATTGTAATGGCTCTTAATCCACCCCATTTGTATAACCGAGCTTTATTATGGTTTTTCCTTAGTCTCGTGAACGGAAAGTACGGACTGCTTCCTACAATGTCATCAAATTTATCCAATAACAAGTCAATTTTCTATTTTCGTTAAATAGTCGACCCTTAATTTTATTGGGGATTTCTATATGGATTCACTAAATGTGGAACGAGTAAATGTCAAGAGGTTTAACTTCCACATAATTCTTTGACAAAAGCATCATGATCTAGTCAAATGTGGCACGCACTAATTCAATTTCATATTGTAATAGCCAATAATTTCCCTTAATTAAGGTTTAATTACAAGTAAAAATGGACTCTATTTGTGGAAGGTGTCGAAATAAAGCAAAATGACTTTCAATTGGCACATTGGACGGCTGAGAATTCATTGATGGGACATTTGATGGGTCCTCAAATTAACCTATCGTGGTTTCAACATCAAGGGTGCACTATGCCATCAAATTAAGAGGTCCCATTTTAATTATAATAGCTTTCAGGATTGGAGCAAACTATAAATTTCACAGCGTTTGAACAGGTTGTGTCGAGTCACAATTCGTCATGTCAATTTATATTTGTCATTTAGAAGATAAATTGATAGGGTTGTAATAAAGTTTGTTGAACTTTTGGTATCTAGAGTGGGTGATCTTGAATAGATGGATACAGTATTTTGATTATAACCATGTGTGACTTTCTCGAGTATTTGAAGAAGGGGTACCGGCGTATCACAGAGCTACAATGCTAGAAACGCTTATATTACATCTAGAAATTCCGTATGTGCATGGGCGCAGTGTGATACATTATCTCTATTTTGGTTGGTTTGGACATAACTAGATACTGGTGTGTTGGGACTGTAATTGCTTGCTCAAAGTCTGAACTTAATACAGAATGTCAGGCAGCACGGAATGCACCAGCAGAATTGATATGGAGAAGATTCATATAGTTAAAGATTCCAACCGAAATCAGTTGCAAAAACAGTTGGAAAACGGCTGTAGTTCAACTGATTTTTGATTGATCTAGATTGCTAAATTCTACCTTAAAGAATCATGTTTTACAATCTCCACCTTGATTCTTGATGAGAATTTACAGACCAATTGCAGCAGGAACCTCAACTTCTCACCTCCTTTCAAAACATAAATGCCTTGTTGTAGGACTCCTTTCATTATCACCACAGACTTTTCCATTATATTTAACACTCCACCTTGAGCTTTGTACACACAACCAAATTTGTCAAGTGCTCCATGTGAGATTAGGTTTCTTTTCAGTCCTGGTACATACCTCACTCCACCTAGAACTTTTGAAAAGCTATCCCACATTTTCATCTTGATAGAACCAACACCAATCACTTCACAGGTGTTGTCATTTGCCAATAGCACTTTGCTTTCATCAATCGGTTTGTAATCAGTGAAAAATTCTTCTCTTGGTGTCATATGAAATGGACAGCCCGAGTCCGTTATCCAAACCTTGCTGTGGTTTGCACTTGTTATAGCGAGTACTTCAACAACTTTACAATCTCCAAACGCATTAGCACAATCTCCATCTTGGTTATTGTTTCCTTGTTTCAGCCACCTTTTGTTTCTTTGTGGACAATGCTTCCTAAAGTGTCATTCTTGATGATAAATTCAGCACACTCTCTTTTATTTTCTTCCTTGCGCACTCAACACTTCTCTAGTCATCTTGGCAAGATTTTCATTCAATTTCAAATCCAATTCCTTTGAGTAGGCTGATGCAGCAACTTCTTTGAGGGTAAAGGATTCCTTGCTATACTTGATGGTGTCTCTTAGATGATCATAGGCTGATGGCAATGAATTTAACAAGTTAATGGCTTGATCTTCCTCCTCAATCTTGATTTCAAGATTTTCCAAATCAGAAACAGCTTTGTGAACTCATCAATATTGTCATCAATTGACTTGGATTCATCCATCTTGAAGATGTAGAACTTATGCTTCAAATAGATTTGGTTTGGCAAAGCTTTAGCCAGGTAAAGCTCCTCATATTTCAAAGGCTGTCTTCTCCTTGATTACCTTCCTTAAAACAATATCAGAGAGGCCAAGGATGATGGTGTTTCTTGCCTTCTTCAAGGTGTCAAAGCCTTGGTTGAAGCATCAGTTTCAAAATGCTCTTTCAAAGCTTCTTCCAACCCAAGATTGCCAAGATGTGTCATTATCTTCTCCCTCCATAGGTTGAAATCATTCTTGCCATCAATTTTTTCTACTTCAAAGTTGGATGTTGACATGGTGTGGTTAAGATTCTGGCCAGGAATCTTTCTTCACAAATGATGTGCACAGCCAGTTAAGCAGAAAAAGGAAAAATAGAAATTTCAAACTTGATTTGCAGCCCTTTTGTCAAGGTCCAACTCTGATACCAATTGTTGGGACTGTAATGACTTGCTCTAAGTCAGAACTTAATACAGAATGTCAAGCAGCACAAAATGTACTAGCAGAATTGATATGGAGAAGAAGACATTCAAAAAACCAGCAGAAAATACAGCAGAAACAAAGGAATAAATCGACAGAGAAATAAATACAGTGAACAGATTGAAAATAGGAAGGTAACTTCCTCAGCCTTGTATTCATCATTGCTTTTCATTCATACAATGTGAATCAGTAGAAGAATTTTCAGATTGTTCTCACCAATCTCCACTTCCTACTACAAATTACAGAATTTCTCTCATTTTCGAGTTCTTTCATTCATATAACAAATGCAGCTATTTATAGACACAATGAAGTATAAAAAATGGTTAAACTACCTAACTAACTAAGGCTCCATTTATTGAAGATTCCAACCGAAATCAGTTGGAAAAACAGTTGGAAAACGGCTCCAGTTCAACTTATTTCTGATTGATCTAGGTTGCTGAATTCTACTTTGAATGGTGAATAGGATATTCTAAGATAATGTCTAGCCGTTTAATTAGGAGCTGTCAGTGGTTGGGCCAAGGCGAGTCGTCTCGGCCCACCAGGTGAGCCTAGCACGGGTTAGCTTGTTTCGAGATTTTGGGGCTTGTCCATAGGTAAGTGAGCCGTATTTGAAAATATGTAAAACTAGAAAAAAGCGCATTTGTTAATGTATTAAAAAAAATAAATTTAAAGTTGTGAAAATCCCCCTTCTCTATCCGGATTTGGGATAGGCTCGAAGTTGAAATTGTACTAAATTTATTATTTCGTGTAAAATTTATTTTTTTCAAATAAGGTTACCAACAATGTAATGTTTTTAAAACTTACGATTGTGTAAACTAAAAAATTCATCTAGATTTTACTACTGAAAATTTTCAGCAATTGTACTTGCAAACTTATCTTAAATTCGATATTCTACACTTTACAATTCTTCAAAAACATTAGAATTTCAATTATATCTTCTTTCAACTTTCATTTGACATAATCCTATCATTTGCACTAAATGCAGCGTCCAAGCTACATTGAATATCGAAAATGTTAGTAAATCACGTGTCATCATAAATAATGTTGACCTCAAAAATGAAAATTATTTTTTGATGTCAAATGCAGGTTGCCTATCGTAATTTCCTCAGTATTTTGTCCATTTTTGAAGGGGATTTTGTGTGTTGTTGTTGTTGTTATTATTATTATCATCATCATCATCATCATCATCATCATGATTATTATTATTATTTGTGGAGAAGAAAAGAAATGGGTTCCACACGTTATGTTGGGCAAAAAATGCACTTCAATTGGAGAATACTAAGATTTTTAAAAGTATCAGCCCCTAGTTCTGCCTTGATCCGATGCAATTTTTCGATAGTGAAAGATGGATATTAACTATTTTGAATATTTAAAACTCTTTTAACTTCACTCATTTTTAGTTGTGTAAATGACTCTATTTATAGAAAAGTTCTTGGACATTTTGATAATTTCTTATGAGTTGATATTCTCTCATTATTATGTTATAAGTTAAGTCCAAGATCCAATCTTTTCATTGATGTTTGTGTTTCAGTAATATTTATCATGCAATTCGTTATGTGTTATCTCTGCAGCATTGATGTTTACGTTAATGTTGTCATGATTTGTCACTAAAATGGCGGCTATGTAGGAGGCTTCCAATTTGTCTTATAATGCACGATTTGGACAAGACATATGAATGTCATATGTCAAATCCTTGTGGTCTACATTGAAAGTTTATTAAGTTCGACCTTACGTGCGGAATTATATAATTAACAAGCAACAAGTTACTTTTTAATTGTTTTTAGATGATTAGTCAATCAATTCAATTATCCTATGTTGGATTGCTGTAGTTCATATGGAAAAGTAATAAATAAAACCAATATTGTTGACGGAGAAATCCAACTGGGTAAAAACTCTAGGGCTAAGCCAGTTACCTCCACTATAGATAATACAGATTTACAATAAGATGCTGCTTAGCCAACTCCACTAGATTTCTAGATCTAGTTCTTATAACCTCCAAGATCAGCTGAACCTACCGCTCCCGATCTTCTGCAATTATCTCTTCTAAGTGGAATTTCAAGAACGCCTCGTTCTTGTACTTTTATTGCGCTTGTAGTCCAATCTCAACCTCCAGTAGCCTCTGAAATTCAACTAATAAAGTACCTTTCAAAGGGTATTTGTGAAGTAGGTGTTTTGGATTCAATGAATTTGATATTTTCAAGAATGATAAAACACGAACATGCATAAAAAATACATAATCAGTTAGGTATGCAAATTCTCTTACCTTTAAGAGCACAGTAATCTATTTCAAAAAATTTTAGATCACTTTTCTTTACCCAAACTTGCCTAGTGACAGGAATATTTCTGGTCATCTGTGTCATTAACTTGATCAATTTACTTACCTGATTAGTGAGAAAGTCAATATGAAAGTTTATTAAGTTTCGACTTCTATTTATGTTCAGGAAATGATGACACCTAGACCTTATGTGTTCTAATTCACCACAGTGAAAATGTGTAGGGATAAACCTAGGACCAAAGGTATGTGATCGTTGACGTTCATTCCTAGGTTGGCGGGTCCTATGTTGTCTAGTAGGCTTCCGTTCTACATATCCCTTATTATAAAGTTCAGGGTTAGGCACATATTTATGTTGGTAAGTACCTGGGACAAACGTGGTCTTGGACGTACCAACAACATTATATTCTTTCTCATTATATCCTAGACCTCCCTTATTACTAGGAGGCTTGTCCATTCCCAGAATGTTATCTAACTTCATAGAACCACTAGAAAAGGCAAGAAATTGAAACTTGGAATGCTTTAGATCTATTAGAAGATTTTTAACCTGGATTTCTAAGGTTTCTTTTTCAATGGTCAGGCTACTAGCTCTCCTAGAGGTCTTCCCAAGATCACTTGTGAGATTCTTGACCTGAGTATTTAATGATTCATTCATAGATTTCAATTCACTCAGGGTAGAGGTAGATTCTTGAATGTATGCTAAGAATTTTTCTTTCTCTGACTCAAGTTTCGTGACTTTCGTAGACTTTATTTTTACTTAGAATCTTAATGCTCTCCTCATAGATTATACCATAAGACTCATGAATATCTCTCTCCCTCCCTCACGACCAGAGTCTTCTTCTGAATTCTCACCATTACTTATGCTTTCAGCCTTTTTACTCCCCTTATAAGATCCATTCCTAATTCTAGAAGTAAGGACTAAATTTTTCACTTTCCTCACGAGTGGATTTCTCACTCTAATTGTCCTAGCTAGACTCGTCATCAGTGAGAGTAGCATTCACAGTCTTATTCGGATTACTCTTACTGCTAGGGTACTCAATCTAAACGTGGCCAAAACCTCTGCAATTATGACATCTCACAGTTTTAGAACTCTTTCTAGACCTACTAGGACCACTTCTATGCTTCTTTTGAGGTTTTTGTTTATTCCTAAATATTTTTCGGAATTCTTTAGCAAAGTATGCTAACTCTTCTTCATTAGGAGAATCTGAATCCGAGAACTCTCTATAACTATTCCTCACAGTATTTAAGGTCAATGACTTATCATTTGTAGATTTAGCTAATGTCAGCTCATAAGTTTAAAGAGATCCAACCAGCTCTTCCTCCTTAATAGAGTCTATATCTTTACTCTCCTTAATAGTAGTGATTTTAGGCCAAAATTGCTAAGGTAAGGATCTAAAAATTTTTCTTAACAATTTTTGACTCAGGTATTTTTTCACATAGGTTGAAACTAGAATTAACTATGTCATTTAATCTCGCATAGAATTCATCAAATGTCTCATTTTACCTCACACATTGACACACACCTAAACTCTATCGAGGAAACTGTCATAAATAGAGCATGTAAGGTTTTGTTATTCCAGTTACACTCATCTACGTTCACATTAGTCCAATTAGCAATGGGAGTGGAGATTACTTCATTATTAATAGTAGAACTAAGTTCAACCCAACCATTCACAACACTTAGCCAACTACGCTCATCCATAGATTTTTAAAAAAGCTCTCATTCTAATTTTCCAGTAGGCACAATTATTGTTATCAAAATATGGCGGGATGGATAATGAATTACTCATCTGAAAATCTAAGGCCATGATTTGAATTTAGGCTCTGATACCAATTGAAAGTTTATTAAGTTCGACCTTACATGCGGAATTAGTCAATCAATTCAATTATCCTATATTAAATTGCCGCAGTTTATATGAAAAAACAATAAGTAACACCAATATTATTGACGAAGAAGCCTAGCTGGGTAAAAATTTCGAGACCAAGCCAGTTACCTCCACTATAGACAATACGAATTTACAGTAAGATACTGCCTAGCCAACTTCACTAGACTTTTCGATCTAATTCTTGTAACATCCAAGATCAGCTGAACCCACCAGCTCCCTATCTTCTGCAATTATCTCTTCCAAGTGGAATTTTAAGAACTCCCCGTGCTTGTGCTTTTCATGCGCTTGTAGTCCAATCTCTCACAACTTTCAGCAACCTCTGAAGTTCAACTGAGAAAGTACATTCCTAAGGGTGTTTAGGAAGTAAGTGTTTTGAATTCAATGGATTTGATGTTTTCCCCCAATCTGCGGTTATATAATCTCAAGAGTAAATGGAATGGACATGCTCTTAAATCTTCAACGACAAGCGAGTGACGGTGTCTCGCTCAAGCAAAGTCCAGGTGACAGGCGGGTTACGCAACTTTTGTTTTTACCACTCGAACAACAGTTGGGCGATAAACTAGTGAAATTGTAGCGACGTTTACTCATTTGTTTCATACTTGAACTCTAGAACTTCTAACTTATTACTTGACCCTTCACTTTTAAAAATTCTTTTACAACAATGTTAATTTCAATCCTTGTTCACAGAATTGTCAATTACATTAAAAACCTGGCATGCATCCCCGTGCTAAAGATAGCATAGGCAACCGAGACATACCTTTGTTTTGCTAGGTCAGATGAAATGCTTGATAACATGTGGACATGCAATGAAGTCCCTTCGTCGTGAACGTGGAACCCGGATGGACAATTATTATGTCAGCATCTTTAGAATACCTAACTAATTTTTAATAAACAGACTGCCCCAACAATGCTGACAAGCTCCAAGATTCATGTTCTATTCTACCTGTCAATATTTGATTTCAACAACAAAAGTCATGTCCTTCAATTATTCCCTTTATAATTATAAATCCATACCTATAAACTGAAATCAGTTTACATAATAAAATTGAGCATATCCATCGACAAAAATATGTCTGAGACCTTTGTGAAATGTTTCTATGAAAATTGCAGCATTGATCCCCAACTTATTATTTTAGTCGCATCGTCAGTCCTTTCTATCATTCACCAACATGTATCAAGGGGTAATGCTGCTGCAATAATACCAATTGGGGGAACTGCCCCCAAGAAAAGTATATTGGGGATCAAGTAATAACAAGGTCCATAAGCTTGGGACCAATGCTGAAATTTCCCAGATATTAATATTTAAATTTTTTGGTTTGGAGACAAGATTTTCAGGGCATGATTTGTTTAAACTTAGAATCAGAATCTTACCTGCCATACTTTCGATGATAATTACATAATTTGTATTGTTGGTGAACTCAAATTTTCCTTTCATTTATTTAGAATCTCCTGATGCATAAGAGCATCTTCAATACTATTAAAAAAAAAAAAACTATTACATAAGTTAAAATCGATAATATTTAAAAAAGTTCTTTCCAATACAGTCGACTATGTATAGTTGATGTGACAAGAAAAAAATAGACATTGTGAATAGACCTGTCTAGAAATAGATCTTCTAAATGGAGTGAGCAAGAAAGATCAAATATTTCTATAACCTCTCAGATTTATTATTATTTCTCAAAAGGTTGAACCCCAACCTTGAGGACCCCCACCGACCCTGCCCTGGGTCATTGTGGAGGAAGTAAATCGCAGGATGTGCCTCCCAGGAGCTAGGGTGGAGAGCTTATTGATAGGCCTGAACTATTAACCCTATGGTAACTCCCGCTTGCAACAAACCCAATTCCACCGTGCGGGGAATCGAACTCTGCACACTACCGCGCAGTGCCCTAACCGCCCTGCCCTTTGCCACTGGGAGATTTGCCCTGGGGGCAATAATTATCTAAATCCCAGGAGCCAGGGTGGAGAGCTTATGGATAGGCCTGGGCTATTAACCCTATGGTAACTCCCGCTTGCAACAAAGCCAATACCACCTTGCGGGGAATCGAACTCTGCACACTACCGCGCTGAGCCCTAACCGCCCTCCCCTTTCCCACTGGGAGATTTGCTCTGGGGGCAATTTATTTATTATTATTTCTCTCTCTTATAAAACATAGATTATAGACAAAATTTGTTAGAGATGAAATTTGAATTTATCGATCTATTAGTCAGATACCAGCCATAAAGATTAGAAGTCTTTATATTTATTTCTCACCTATATAACAATATATTAAAAATAAGTTTGGAGGAAAAGTGAATTTTAAGAAATGGGAATCAAATTGATCTCCACTATTCTCAAAATATATTTTTCTCTCTTCTTTTCCAACACACATTATTCAAAATATATATATATATATATATATTACATACAAATCCCAATTTTTTAAAAAAAATTTTGCAATAACATATTTTCCATTAATTTATTATTTCAAAATACATTCATGAGAAAATAGGGCTCAAACAAGCTAGCATATTATTTTATAAAAAGAGGTGAGAATAATTTGGTACTGTAAACATATTGTATCATCGTTTGGATGCGCTCATATTAATTTATAATAAAGTCATTAAAGCTTATTTTAATTTTAATTCGTCTTTTAAGCCATTGAGAAAATTATTATTCAACTTTTATTTAGCTCATGTTTGAATCTCATTTTATAAGAACTCATTTTGTTTTAAACACATTTTTAATAACATATTCTCTTGGTAAAATAATTTTATACGTAAACTTAAAAATTTCGATTTTTTAACCGCGTATACTTCAAAAATGTATTCATCCAAAAACTGACTCAAACAAACCCTTAATATTTAGCAAATGAATTGTGCCGTTGATCGTAATATTTTTTAATTCTTTAAAGATTTTAAAATGATTTTTATTTTATTTTATTTTTATTTTTAACAGAAGATTCTATAATTATTATACATTGGATCATTGCGTGTTTAGATGGGTTGTCAGGCTGTCAAAATCACCCAACGCAATAAACAATCATATAGTGTTATAATTCATGATATAATTTTTAATATAACGACACGACACATGACATTTTATCATTGAATTATTTTAAATACAATTAACTTCTTTATCAAATCATCGATTACCATGTTACTGAATCCATTACCGTTCTTCTGAAAAAGTGGCAAAATCCATGCAATAAGAATCTTGCCAGTATAATTTACTTCACTAAAGAATTCTTGCATTGTTCATTTGTTTGATTTATATTAAAATTAAAATTTTAAGTCAAAATTAATAATTAATTAATGTTAATCTTACATTTCATAAAATTCACAACTTTTCAATCACATATATTATCAACTTTAATCAAATTTATTAAAAATATGTTCTCCACCAAACAGAGGACATCAAATGCGAGAGTATGTCATTCGTGTCACCCACTTTTCTAATAGAAAAATGAGAGTAGTTAGCATTTTTTTGACGATCTTATACGTTAAATTGAATTTAATTAAATACTATAATATATGTTTATGTTCTTGTTTACTTAGAGCATACAAATATGGCTTTTATGGTCTATGTAAGTCTAACTCTTTTATATAAATTACGTGCAATTTTTATCTCATTATTTAATTAAATGTGTACAATGGAAGATGATCTTCTCAATTTATTAATTTGTATGCTTGCTGGTTATGATTTTTTTTTTTTTCTTTTAACCCTTCCTTTCGAATGAGACTTGAACATAGGTCACTAACCTAGTAAAATTTCGCTCTCAGTTCGACTTTCATCTCACATGCTTGTTGGTTTCCATTTTAAATATGAAGCAAGAAGAATGTATGGTGCAAAATTAAAGTTAGGAGTCATTTTCTCTGATTTTTTATTCAAATATAATATTGTATTGAGTTCATAGATAGTAATTTCAAATTTAAATAATAATAATAATAATATTTTATTATTAATAAACCATATTATATTGTATCATACAGAAGAGTCTTATTTCAGTGCATATGCATGCTTTTTAGAAAAACGAACTTTGGGTTACCCTTTCGAAATAACAGAAAGAAAAGTAACCATTGGGGTAAGATAGTCAAAATCGTATAATATTGCAAACAAACAGCGCCCTTAGAGAATAATGATGAAGAAGATTCCATTTTAGTGGTTTAAATTTTAAATAATTTCTCTCGTTCACACGTCATTGATTAATCCATTCTTTTTTGTACTTTTGAAATGAAAATTAATCACATAAAATATAATATTTAATAATTAAGTAAATCCCGAGATTCTGTTGAAATTATTCTTGGTACGACAATCTCAACTTGAACGAAATATTCTTTGAAACTTCATAGGAATCTTGGCCCTCATGAAAAGAATGAAAAAGAATCCAACTTATTTGAATAGATTGTCGGGTCATTCAGACCCGGCCCGCATCCTTCCACAGCTGAACGAGGCTGGCATTTCTGATCTAAGAAGATTGGCACATTATAAATAAGGTAGAGATGGAAATTATACTGATCAAACGAAATAGATGTGTCCGATTCTATCATTTAGCGTTTCCAAGTTTGTATACCGATCGCTATCCTTATTCGAACAAGATTTTATAGTTCAAAAGGATCAATTAAAATTATTAAAGATAAGTAAGTATTCGATAAAATTCTTTGTTGAGAAGGATCAACAATAGTTTAAATACGTTAAAAAAAAAGACTTTGCATTAATCCCCATGATAACAAGGTGTAAACAAATTTTATAAGAATTTCACACGCCAACGTTAATTGCATATTCTAGACATAATATATAGTAAGACTGAATATTATTTCTTTCTTAGTACTGATGCTACCGTCCTATCCCCTACGAAACAAGCTAGAGAGATTGAATAATTTTTTTCAAAGTTGAAAGTTGTTTAATGATTAAGAAACTGTTTTTGAATAAGTTTAAATAATTTTTTGTCCATTTAAAAGAGATTTTGGAGGAAATTGATTTAAAATAACTTCCTCGTAAATCTCTTTTACAAGGAGCAGAAGAAAAAATAAAAACGCAGTCAAATAGACCCTATATAATTATGATTAAGTAAAACACTATCACGTAACAACCAATATTGATTGATAATTTGATATGTTTGGCATCTAAATAATTTTCATAACAAGTCCTTTTCAAGAGTTAAACTGAGATAGAATAAAATATATTCTAGCCTATCTTCTACATTTTTTTTTTAAATAAGGAACTTATCTAGTACAAGCAAACAATCATTTATGGTTTGAAAGCCATTGTTCAACAATTAATTTTCGCCAATCAATTTATCATCTAATTGCAATCAGTGGCCTATTCTGCTCAATAATTATTCCGATGCAGAAAATGCTAAAGGTCCATCTCTTGACGTCCTTTTTCGTATTTTCGATCAGATTAATTTATTTAACCTTTAAAATGTCTTGCTATTATTAAAAAAATAATTTAAATTAGTATTTCATTTTATATTTTAACGAATCCCAAGAGTTGGGACAATATTATCTCAAGTTTAAAAATTCAAATTCCACTTATATTGTATTACATTACTGTATTTATTGTGATTTGATAGAGTAAAATCTTCCTTCTTTACCGTCTTTTCTGTAGTTTGGAGCGAAAATCCATAATTCTTGTTTAGAATTTCTTCGATTGCTGAAAAACGAATATGTTGAAGGTCACAATCAAGGTAACACACTATTTAACTGTAATTTTTGTGTTATGTTTCTTTATTGAGTAATGCTATTCGTAGTAAAAATTATTTGTAATCTTCTTTCGTGGCATATATGTAGCAGTTTGTGATTTGATACACAAGTCAATAAAAAACTACCATATTAATGCATCAAATCACAAACCGCTACATATATATATGCTACGTAAAAAGACTATCGATATTTTTCACTACGAATAACATTATTCTTCTTTATAGGGAAATGCCACTTATACACTATTTATTGACATGATGGTAGATAGTGCATGTTGTCAAATGTTGATTGGATGAAAAAAGTCAAAAAATTAAACTGATTAATGGTGTATTGGCATGTGACACAATATAAAAAAGGATATAAAAATAATATACATATAGCGTGATTGCTCTTTATATAACAACAAATCCAATTCTGCCAAGTGTCATCTCATGTTTGGAGAGGCTGCCACCTAATCTTAGATTAGAACTATCTCATGTTTTTCAACGTATTATTGGACTGTTTAAAATACTGTCAATTTTGTTATCTAATCACATCCCGCCAACACTTATTATGTCAACCATTACGTAACTTACTTTTTGATAAAGTAAAATGTAGAGCCAACACAAATGGAAGCAGCAAACCAATTTTCACAAAGACAAAATCAAACCCAACACCAAGAGAATTCAATTATTATTTAGGGCTCAGAACCCAAACTCATTGTACCCTTCTGTACAAAGAAACAACCACAAAAGACCCCAAACCCTAAAGAAATCACACAACGTAGCTACTTAATGGTTCAAGATTACACAAACCGATTTTCCTTGAGTTATTGGGCAATGTTTTGGATTGTATAAAATCATTTCAGCAATAGGCCAAGCCCGTTTCATCATTGCCCCAAATGGATTGAATGCAATTGACATAAATGGCATCACAAGCCATCAAATCTCCCTATTGATGCCAATGTTATAAACAACCAACCATTTTAGTCTTCACCAACACCAGCACCAGGGAGAACCAAAAAACACTTGCAGAAAACACGATGTTTAACTAGTATCAATTCTTAGAATTTGCCAAAAAGATTTAAAATTGTTTTAAGGTAGTACATTTGTTCCCATATCAGCGGGATTAAATCGTATAGAGATTTTTTCAAGTAATATGGACTCTTTATGAACTAAATCTCTAATGAAATGCATCCTAACATCTATATGTTTTGTCGTATCATGAAAAACTGGATTTTTACACAAANTCTAATGAAATGCATCCTAACATCTATATGTTTAATCATATCATGAAAAGCTGGGTTTTTACACAAATTAATGGTACTTTGGCTATCACAATAAACAACAACGGGATTATACAATTCATTTAATTCACTCAAAAAACCTTTAAACCATGAAGACTCTTTAATAGCTTCCGTAGCAGCTACATACTCAGCTTCTGTAGTAGATAAAAAAATAATAGACTACAATTGAGACTTCCAACTTATGCAAGTATTACACAAAGTAAACATATATGCAATTGTTGACTTCCTGTTATCCTTATTACTAACATAATCAGAATCCACATATTCCCTTAACACAACTCTCTCTTTACAAAATTTAAAATGCAAACCTAAATATGCAGAATCTTTTAAGTATCTTAAAAGCCATTTTAAAGCAGTCCAATGTTCAGGACCAAGATTTGCCATAAACCTACTCAAAATGCTAATAGCGTGTGCAATATCAGGTCTAGTACACACCATAGTATACATAACAGATCCAACGAAATTAGCATAAGGAATGTTTTGCATGTATTTGATATTAGATTCATCATGTGGATATTGTTCTTTACTCAACTTAAAATAACAAGCAAGAGGTAAAGTAACTGGCTTAGAATCATACATAACAAACTTGGAAAACACTTTTTTCACATAATCAGAATGAGTTAAAAGAAGAGGTTGTTGTGATCTATTTCTTTTAATATCCATTTCTAAAATTCTCCTAGCATGTACTAAATCTTTCATTTCAAATTCAACACTTAAAACCTTTTTAATGTCATTTATATCACTCGTTTTATATCCAATCAATAGCATATCATCAACATACAAGAGAAGATAAACAATCACATAATTACTATCATTTCTTTTAAAATAAAAACAATGATCAAATGCACTTCTTATAAAACCAATAGATGACACAAAATTGTCAAATCTTTTATATCATTGCCTAGATGATTGTTTTAAATCAGACAAATACCTATTTAAAAGATAAACATGATTAGGTCTTTTAGAATCAATGAAACCTTGTGGTTGAACCAATAAATTGTTTAATCTAAGTCACCACGCAAGAAAGTAGTTTTAACATTCATTTGTTCAAATTCTAAATCATATTGAACAACCAAAGTAAGTATGACTCTTATAGTAGTGTATTTAACAACAGAGGAGAAATTTTCATTGTAATCAATACCAGGTTTTTGTGAAAACCCTTTTACAACTAGTCTAGCTTTAAACCTAAGAGGCTGTTTAAAAGAAATTTTCCTCCTTAATGCTATAAACCCACTTACAGTCTACTAAAGACATATTCTCAGGTTTAGGAACTAATTTCCAAGTATTATTCTTAACTAGGGACTTCATTTCTTCTTCCATAGCACCAAGCCACTCATCTGATTGTTGACAACTTAAAGCCTCGTCATGAGATTTAAGCTCCTTAACAGCAAGCCACTCATCTGATTGTTGACAACTTAAAGCCTCGTCATGAGATTTAAGCTCCTTAAAAGCTAAATCTTGATATGACAAAACAACAAAGGTTTGATAATCACTCATCTTAACATGTTCCCTTATCTCCCTCCTAGTTCTATCTCGAGCAAGTTGATAATGACTCAAATGATCCACTAATTCATTTAGTAAATCATGGTCACTACCTTTAATAGGTTACTATGAACCAGTGACACAATTATTCTCCTCACTAACTTCATTCTCAACTTGTTCCTACTCAACAAGTTCGAAAGAGCAACCTAATTGCACATGCATCCTAGTCTCTTTATCCTTTTCACACTCAGGAACATCACTAGAGACTTTCTTACTCAAATAAGGTATATCAGCTTCACTATAAGTCACATTCCCACTGGTTATCATTTTAAAATCTTTTTCATCTCTATCCCAAAGTCTGTATCCTTTAACTCTTTCAGGATACCCCATGAAAACACATTTATGAGATCTAGGCTCCAATTTGTCTAGACTTTGGTGAGAATATGTAGCTCACCCAAAAGTTCTCAAAATAGTATAATCAGATAATTTCCCTGACCATACCTCTTCAGGTGTCTTATCATCTAAAGCACTGAAATGATTCATATTCACTATATACAGTGTTGTCATAACAGCCTCACCCATCTTTACAAAGTTGATCAAATTCAGAATTACAAAATTTCAGACATTAAAGTTTTCCAATTTTTAAACTTCTCAAACGTATCTGATTTTTGTTTAAAAAGATAAATCCAAACTTTCCTTGAAAAATCATCAATCAATGATAAAAAAAAATATATTACCACCTTGAATGGTAGTAGATTATGGGCCCCATAGATCAGAATGAATATACTCAAGGATAGATGCAGTCTTATGCTACCCAGTATTAAAATGAAATCTATATTGTTTTCCTAAGGTACAATACTCACAAAAAGGAACCTTAGAAATCACGTCCTTACCAAATGCCAATTTCCTATTTAAAATATGCACGCCCTTTTCACTCGCATGTGCAAGCTATTATGTCATTTCAGGGTAGCATCAATTTCAGCACTAGATGACTCAGCAGTGTGACTCTGAACTATACTGGCTCTAGTGACATATATACCATTCTCCTGGTATCTTTGAAAATTACTAAGGAACCCCTAATTACTTTCAAAGAACCATCTCCAATCCGGCCTTGTAAGCCCATGTCATCTAGATTACCCATAGAAATCAAGTTCTTATTCAAATCTGGATTACCTTACTCTTTATAAAGTAAAAGTATATCCATTTTCAAATTTCAAAATCACATTACCAATTCCTTTAATATTATAAGTTACATTGTTACCCATAACCACATCTCCACCATCAAGATCCTTAAAATTTTCTAACCAATGTCTTTTAGAGGTCATATGGAAACTACACACTAAATCTAGAATCCATTTACTATTTTGATTAGTGTTATCTACATAATTTGCAATATTCAAATCAGAAATAGGTTCTGTCACCACATACACATCAACAGTTCTCTCATCTAGGGGTTCAACTACATTCTCCCCATCCACTCTCATCTCTCACTGTTCATTCTTCTTCTTATAACAGTTTTTTATAAAGTATCATGTCTTTCCAAACCCATCTTCCTATTTCCACTCTTAGACTTTGATCTAGATTTCACTTTCCCCTTCTTCTTAGAATTATTATTATTTCTCTGATAACTCCGACCATTTATTTGCCTAGACATAGGTCTCCCTCTTACAAATAAACTCTTAAAATCCTTCACAATCCTTTCAACCTTAATCTCTAATTCTTTATCTCTTAAAAAAATAATCAATATCTCATGAGTTAAAGTATCTCTACCATACTTAATAGCAGACTTAACATCCTTATATACATCATATATAGCATTCAAAAGGATAACAACTTTATATTCTTCAGAAACTTTATCTCCAGCATTTGTAATATCTTGAACTAATTTATTAAAAGTATCAAGATTATCATCTAAATCTTTAGAC